>PYAF01005674.1:5125-19734 GCA_007407185.1 Glycine tomentella
TGTTCGAAGGGTCTGACTCGTTTTAATTACTGCGTTTAATTACTAATCCTGTTCTGTTTTAATTCTGTTCAACAACAAAAACCCCCTTGCACGTTTAAACCCTTACACAGACGACATTTGGTCCTTGAGAGACGACCTAGGAGTCACTTCCTAGTACTACATTTAATTGTATTAATTTGGTTGAATACGGCTTCGATCATCCACCCTCATGAACATACTTAGCTTGATCCCCACGTATGTCTTTGTTGTTTTCTTGGTTATGGTACAGAACACAAAGGTTACCATTGTTGGGATCCAATATCTCAACGTATTTGTGTCTCTTGTCATGTTGTCTTCTGGGAACATAAAATGTTATCTTCCTTGTCAAAGTTTATGCATATCCCCTCCACCATCTCTCCTCTCTTTACTCACCCTGATGTTTATTACTTCCTTAATGACATAGATGCATGTTCTTCCAGTAAGCTCCTAACCTCATCTAATGTTCCATTCACCTTTGGTGATGTTGTTCCAACCATTAATCCTCCTCCAAATGAGTGACCTCAAAGGGTAAGGAATCCTCCTCTCCATCTTTGTGATTTCCAGTATTTTTCTACTATACTTTCCCTTCATGAACCACAGTCCTATAAGGAAGACTCTAGCTACCTTCAATGACAACAAGCTATGCAGGATGATTTACTGGCATTAGATTAAACTCATACTTGGGACTTATAGGGTGCAAATGTGTATATAAAATCAAGACTCTTGCTAATGCTTCTATTGAGTGATATAGAGCCTGTCTTGTGACAAAAGGGTTGACTCAAGAGTATGGAATTGATTATAAGGAAACCTTTTCCCTGATTGCTCACATCAAAACTCTTCTTGCCATTGCAACTGCTCGCCAATGGCCCCTGACTCAACTAGATGTCAAAAATGTTTTCTTTAATGGTGAGCTTAAAGAAGAGGTCTATATGCGTCCTCCTCCAGGATGCACTTGTTTGACCAACAAGATTTTTCGTCTACATAAGGCTCTTTATGGCCTCAAACAAGAACCCCGAACATGGTTTGCTAAATTTCACAGTATTGTCAGTAAGTTGGGTTTCTCTTCCAATGGTCATGACTCTACTCTTTTTACATGTAAAACAAAGAGTGGTATTTTTGTCTTACTTCTTTATGTTGACGATATTATTATTACTGGAAATGACTATACTGGCATTATTGACCTCAAGAAATTCCTGAGTCAATATTTTGAGATGAAGGATCTTGGACCTATAAGTTAATTTTTAGGGATTGAAGTTATATCTTCTAGTGATGAAATATATCTCTAACAAGAAAAGTATGCTTCAAACCTAATCTGTCAAGCAGACCTTTCTGATAGTAAAATTGAATGCACTCTTCTTGAACAAAAATGTTTGATTTACTCCTCAGAATGGTACTTACTTTTTTAGTAGATGATATTCTCTATCGTTAGGTAGTAGGAAATGCCATTTATCTTACGGTTACCTGACCAGATATCTCTTTTGTAGTTCATTTGGTTAGTCAATTCATGAAGGCCCGACATACCACACATTATGTTGTCGTCCTTCGCATTATTCGTTATATTAAGGGTACTTTATTTTATGGTCTTCATTACTCTGTTGTATCCCCTTTGACTCTTCAAGCTTAGTTTGATGTTCATTGGGCCAGTGATCCTATTAATCGTCGCTCCACCACTGGTTTTTGTATTTTTCTTAGAGATTCTCTTATTTCTTGGCAAAGCAAGAAACAAACTTCAATAGCTCGTTCCAACACTGGAGCAGAATATTGTGCACTTGCTGATACTACTTCTGAAATATTATGTTCCGTTGGCTTCTTGCTAATTTAGAAGTAGCTTAATCTTCCTCCATTGATATTTGTTGTGACAACCAAAGTGTCATCCAAATTTCCCATAATGATGTTTTCCATGAGCGCACCAAGTATATTGAGATTGATTGTCAATTCATTCATCAATATCTTCTTCACAGTGAACTTCATCTTGCCTCCATTAACACTCTTGACTAGCCAACTGATTCATTCACTAAAGCTCATTCTCCCATTCGCTTCTGCACTTAGTATCCAAACTCCAATTGGTTGCAGTTGACCCTGCTTGAGTTTAAGGGGGAATGTCATGATATTGTGCAGATCTGTTACGATACTATACAAATTTATGGATATTGTAATTAGATATTATGCAAATTTGTTTGATATTGTAATTAAATTTAGGACCGATCATGATTTTATCCTTGATTTATATTTTTATTCAGTTATCTCCTTTTACAAGATAAATCGGAGTACATCATTGTATTCAATACAAAATATACAAAACCTATTTTCACATCTTCCGATGTTTCTACAATTGTTTTATCCTTTTTCACTTTAGACAAATCAAATCTAAATATTATCTTTATATGAACTTCTATATAACTCATATACACAAATTTTATTACATCGGTAATCAATGTATTTTAAACTTTGTTGCACTCAGATTAATTAATGTGTTTATATAACTTCCAAAAGTGTTTCTTAGTCGTGTGTATATATATATATATATATGATTTTGAATGAATAATAATTAAATTAATTATACTTCAAAATAATTTTATATTTATTAAAATGCATTTGCATTTATTATAATATTAATTATTGATTGATTGTAATAATAGATTAAGATGTGTACTGAACTTATATATAGTCAAATTAAAAATAGTATATACTAGTTGATTGAAATTTAAATAATCTAAATATTTTATGTTGATGGATCATTTATAACATAGTTTTAAAAATCAAATCGACTAGGCTAATCCGACCAATCAGACCAGCAACCGGTGGGTAAACTGGGTTGGTCATGTAATCAGATCGGAGATATCATCCACCCGGATCAACCCGCACTGACTCGGCCGGGTCAATGGTCCAATTGGCGACCTGTCGACTCGGAACGGGACGCTCTCTAAAAAAAATTGTAGGTTACTAAAATGGCGTCGTTTTACGTTTTTAGGGTTTCAACTTTTCATTTTCAAAAATCAAAACTCAGCGACTCAGTCTCCTCTCCTCTACATCTCGACTCTTATTACACACTCTGTTGTCGCACAGCTTCGTCTCTTCCGTGCGACAACTTCCATCTTCTTCCGCACGACTTTGGTCTTTATCCCCGTAGCTTGCAAGTGCCATCTCTGTCCACGCCGCTCTGCGCTCGTGCGTTGCTTCCATTTGAGTCTGCACCACTTCAACTAGAGCAGTTGCTGTCACACCTCTTTCCATTTTTCCATAGTCCACACACGAGGCACGAGTAGCTTCTGTCTTCTGGTTTTCACTTGCATTTGAGTAAGACCAAACACAGTCACACTATCAAGGTAAAAATAAAATGAGTCTATGAAAATTAACTTAACTAGTTTAGTTTGAATTTTGAGAAATATTTTGATCAATATGAACTGAATCATTTCATTTTACCTTCGGGTCAATCAGTGACCCACCGTTTAGACCGTTGACCCAGTGTCCCACTACCCTAACTGGGTTAGTCACCGGGTCGATTTTTAAAACTATGGTTTATAATATAATTTGAATAAACAAAAAAATATATAAAATATGCAAAATCCAACATCAATTTTAACCAAACCTAATGTTTTTTGGCACCACAAAATCGTTTTTAAGAAAAATCGATGTTGTTTTTTGCAAAAAAAAAATTAATATCTTGACTATTTTTTTAATATCACCTAAATCGCAAATTGAAAAACAGAACCAGTCCAGACAGTTTTTAGGCAGTACACATTTTTATATTATTATTGAAAAATTACTATTAATCAAAAGAAATGGTTAAAGTAATGAAAACAATAATGTCAATACATAAAATCATCTATAACCTAAGTTAATTAAATATAACTCTACAATTGTAAAATTCCTTAAACACCTAGTGTTTCTTTTTTAACTATGGGAAAACATCTTGCCCACTAAATGTGAATTGCCTTTATTCTCTCTGGTTCCAATGCTCTTGTCTCAGTAAAATACTACATGATATAATAAAACATGAGTTCACTAGTGTAAATAATAACAGCTATTACAAATGAAATTAGTTTTGAAGTACTCCTGTTAGTCTGTAGGTGTCCTAGAGAGAATCTGATTTATCAGTTGAATACCTTGTATTATTTCATGATTAATAAGAGCAAACTTTATCTTTATCATATTTATGTCTCACCTATATTTATAGTAATATGCGTTTAAAGATAAAGGCCCCAGGAATAAAACAAGTGTACCCTTAAGGATCTATGAGAGGGATCATGATCATGAGGATTCGAGGATACTACATGTCTATTGCCTAAAGCTAATTCCTAGTCTTGAATCATCAAGAAAGGGCATTGATGATCTCAATAAGACTAGTACGATATCTTCCATTTGTATAGAGATACAAGGTAGGGACCTCATGGAATGCAAGCATGGTGATGCCTTAGCTGATGTCATGGGTTGATCTGTTAGGGAACAAATGACACTGAACTGACTTGTCGAGAGACTCCACAAGGATTCTTTAAAATATCATTGGATTTATAAAGTCTCTCATCGTTTGGTAATGCGGATCGTCCTAGACTTGAGGATGTCATCGAATATTGTGTCCTAGGGTTATACTTTGACTGTACGACTCTATCCACCTGAAAATGGGGAGAACAATGTACTCTTGGGTATAACCTGAATACATTAGTATAGATGGAATAATAAAGAGAGATGATACTTTATCCTTGATTTCAACTAAATGTGAATGACGATGTGAGGGATGATGGAGACACGGTATCCAAATTAGAAAGGTAGATCACTTGATCAACTCTATTATTTCTGGGGCCGGAAAGCATTGCTAGCGTCTTATGTAGTCATTAAATGAATTGGGTCTGTTAAAAGAGTTTAATTGATCAAAGTTTATTTATGTCAGTGACTAATTGGGCCTAATGGGTCACACTCAAAGGTTATTCTTTGTTGCAAGTTATAGCGAGTTTGGGCCAATAATTAGTTATTGGGCTTTATCAAGACTGAGTTAAATTGGGTTAGAGTTGGACTTCAAGCCCACTTGAATCATGCGTCCTATTTGGGGCATTAGTGATGAATTTGGTTTCTCCACTAATGGGCCCAATGTGTTGACAGACCCGATGGGCCTTGGGTTATGAATCCTAGTAAGTCAAGGAGTTGACTTGACCAAAATAAGTTTTGGGCAAATTTGAAATTTTGAATTTTGAATTTGAATTCAAATTCAAATTATGAACCGGGATAAGATTGAATTTAAATTTGAAATTTGAAATTTGAATTTGAATTTGAAATATGAATTTGAATTTTAAATTCTATGAGATTAGGTTGTTGAGGATAATTTAAATTATCTAAATGAATTATCCAATAAAGATTGGATAAAGATTCTCTCAACAACATTATCATTTGAATTCAGAATTCAAATGAGTTTTGTTGCAACAAACTTTGGAGGGATAAGAGAGAGAAATAGGCGATTTTGATGAGAGGATCTTGATAGATTTTTTTTTTCAAATTATCTACAACAAATGGATAGGATCCATTCACTTGAATTTTGAATTCAAGTCTTGCAAGAGTGGAACAAACTCAATGATGTTTTAGAAACATCTTGAATTTCGAAATTCTCAAAAAATTGGGACTGATTTGGAGTGAGAGGATAATGCAATGCAACAACATCATCTCACTTTAAATAGGCGCCTATGTGGGGAGGATTGAAATAGAAAATTTTTTTGCCCTTCTTCTCTTGGTTCTGAATCAAGTTCTAGTTTTTTCCTTTACCTCATATTCTCTCCTCTTTTGCTGCACATTCACCTGACCTCAAGGCACCTTCATAGTCTTCAGAAAAGTAACCAAATACTTGAAAGCCTCATACCTTGCATGCGCCTGGCAAGCCACCAAGAAGAAGGAGGAATCAAGGAGAAGAAGAAGTTCTCACTTGCAAGAAGGAGATAACCATGTGGATCACCATTGGAGGGTGTCATCTTCTTCGAGCCTTCAAATGATAAAGGTATTTTTAAAACCCCAACGTGTTTCAATGAGTAATTCCTAAGCACACACACATGAGGTGCATAGATGGTCCATGTTTCCGCATCGAAAATTTTGTTTTTACCCTCATGTCAGCACACAGTGGTTGGACCAAGGTGCTGTGGTTTTCAAACTTTCACCTTCTAGGACTATCGTTGACATCCAATGCATCATGTAATAGCCATACTCAATGTTTCCATTTTGCTTATGACACTAAATTCAATAAGATATTAAGATATTCAAAGTTAACCGAGAATTAGTGTACACAATAATGAAATGTAATTTTTAAGGTATCAAACATTATTTAAATGACTTACTTTAACTGGAATCCATTTAGCAGTAGCCTTGGATTTACTTCTTTGACTATCGTTGAATTCCTTCAGAGCACTGGTTAAGAGAAACATGCATGCATATTGTACAATTAAAATATTGGTGTCTAATACTAATGATAAATTAAATGTATTACAAAATGCAACTAACTTGTTAATAATTCCTTTCAAGTAGTTGTCGAGATTATTGTGCAAGAAACATAACTAGACGACAACATTGTCCTTAGGACATATAATGACCTGTTGCCAATGTGCATTGCATTGGAGAACATTAAGTTATTATAGTGCATACATTATTTAAATTGATTTGTTCAATTTTACTTACCCATTCAAGTATGCTCCTAGGTAGACATCTCTTTGTGAATTCTGCATCAATTTCTTAATATAATTGTCAGATTCAAATTGTGATTGCCCATATCTCTATATGGACTGTGGCTCAAGGAATCCATACACAAAGACATTCTTTGATCGCAGACTTAACTCTTTCATATGCCTATTGTTGTTAAAATAAAGTAAATTATGCATCAATTTAAAACAATTAGTTATGTAATGGACTATAATGTAAAATGGCTTATAAAATCCACATTTGTATAACACAAATGATGAGACATTGACCACCGCTATTTCATAAAGATCTTCATGATTTATGTACAAGGGGACGTTATCATTATACACTCCAAACATAGTTGAATCCCATGACACCTACATAAGCTTGAGAAAAAGCTGCAGGATTGTCAATGTCATCTGGTATAGGGGATTGTGATCAGGTTCCGACTTATATACAGGTTTCGTCGGTCCCTCAAGTCCCTACACAATTAATAAACTTAAGTTAATGATAGTTAACACTTTATTTGTAAAAAATAATTTTTAATAATTACAAACACAACAAAATGAAATATCTATTCTAAAAAAGGTTGTACAAGATGTGTCAGCCAAACAAGGAAGGTGTTAAGGGTCTGTCCCACTAACTGAACCTCTTGAATAGGTACAAGGATGCGAGCATCAGCATCTCGAACTTTGTCATCACCGACCTTCACTTGATCATTGTCCAAAGGGACGTTGTGGACGGTTGTGGACCCCTTATAAACTTTTCCAAGGACAACCATACGGGAAGAATTTTCATCAACATACAACCCACGTTTATCTGAAAAGTGAAAAATGGGTGAAACAAAAGAACTTTTGGCCACTAGTAGATGCCAAGGGTGCACCCACAACCATACAAATGCTTCTTATTCCATAATTCAATAATTAAATTTGTTGAATCTGTATTTTATAAGAAGGTAATATATAAATTTAAGATACATTACTTACTTTTAAGCGGATTCATTTTGTTTATAGAATATTTTTAAATAATTATTCATGCAACATATAATACTTCTATATAAATAGAACACATTAATCTTTATTTTTATTTTGAGAGTACAAGTATTTCCTATTCACAATGGAGTTTGAAGTTTGACCAAGGGGAATCAATGATTGGAAAAGGAAACTGAGAAACATTACCACACTGGACGAAAATAACAAATAAAAATAGCAACACGATCAAATAAAAACTCTAATTAAATAAAAGAGAAGTTGCTACCATATACATAACTGCGTCCCTAAAAGTAACAAAGAATGGCAACATTTGAATAATACGACTACACGAGTATCTGATCTAAAAGTCTATTGCTTCTCCATTGTGATCTGATTACCAAAATAATAAAAAGGGTGTGCAACACCTCACATAGACCATATTTAGTGAACTAATGTAAAGCATGTCTTGAAACAAAAGGGGCCTAAGCTAGATTTCTAGTCACAGACAAACTGAGAGATTAATATTTGATATCCATCTCAAGTCTCAAATGCTCTGTTAGGTTGTTCCAACAACGTTAGATTATAAAAAATATCCAACCCCGTATCAACCTTATTGCTAAAGGGAAACTCTTTGGAGGTAACAAGTTAGAGATAATGATGTCAATATAATATGCTGGATAGACAGTCAAAGCCATTAAACTTAACTAAAGTTTTTATGTGTACTAAATCAAGCTAAAGCCTAAAGGTGAATAAAGAAAGCTCCCTCTTTCATGATGTTAAAATTTCCTAATACACTCATCATTTGTCTCTCAGAATTCATATTTTATTCTTGGAATAATTTTTACTTAAACCAAATTAAAAATAGATAAGTAAATTCAACCGAGACAAAGTATCTTGGACAATTTTTAATTCATACCAGCACCAACATGCTTCCAAATGCACTACAACACACACATAATGAAGTAGAGAAAGCATGAAACTTTGTAGAAAGGGGGAAACAATTAAAGTTCTTAACAAGTGAACAAAATTTGTGTAAAATGGTAGTGTTCCAAGATATTTTTCCATGAGACTCCACCAACTGCAAAGCCAAATGTATGGCCATGATTATGTCACTAATGTAAGTAACACTTCAAACTGTAATATCTCCATCATTAATATAAAAACAAAATTTGACCATATTAATTTGGTATCCACAACCACAACCCATATGAAACAACAATTGGCATTTTGATTTGCTTCTCAATGTATAATGGTAACCTCGTCGTAGCGCGGTGATCATTGTGAATGACAGTGATAGTGAGATCCTTAAAACTTCTACATTTCAATTAATTAAAATAAAATGAATCGTATCATACATGTACCAAGTGAAAATTATCCTTAAAGAAGAATTAAAATTGATTGCATAAATAATCACTGCAGTTTAAATAATGCACTACTAGAACAAGACTTATAATAAAAGAAAAAAAGAAAAACTAAATTCATTTTAGCTTTGAATTTTATCATATGTCTTTGAGGATTTAAGGATACATAATAACTTAATGAAGTTCAATAAAAAAAATGTTAGGAATTTAGTTTACAGAAAATCAAATTCTTAAGGTGAGTGCACAATATTTGTCAAAAATAAGTTGTGAACTGAATGGATAAAGATCCAAATTCACACTGTAGAGTATCTATGTATTTTATTTGAAAATAGGATAGGAACATAATTTGGAGAATGGGGGTAGATATAAAAAGGTCCCAAACCTACAAGATCCTTTAATTGGGCCCAAGCTTCATTTCCTATTGAGAAATAATTGGTTGTCAGAGCCAACCTTTTCTTTTTTCTAGTTTTCTATTGATGGCTGAAAGCTAATATTAACCTGTCACTCCTTACAATTTCCACCTAAGATTCATAAATAAATATATAGGAGACTGAATAATACAAGCCTTGCATTCTATCTCTAAGTTACTAGGTATATGGTACAAGTATGGGTATTTGGTTTTAGAAGGTATGTGGTTCATCACTATTTACATTATTACTACAAGAGCCAGGTATAGTAAATTTGGGATGGAGGTGTAACTATGTTCTATCCATCTCACTAAGCACGATAATTAAATTTAAAAGAAAAAATATGAGAAAAATGTCAATCTAACAATTGTTACCAAAGATTATTACTAGCTCTTTTGCATCACAAGCCTAAGTAGCACCCAACAAAATCAGAAACAAAAAGGCCCACTCTCTGTACAAAATATATACTATGTTGCACCCTTTGTACTTGAGTGAAGGAAATAAAAGACAATGTGACACAAACCTGAGACGAAGATGAGGTTGCAATTGAGCGCAATGAGTTCTTTGAGACGATGAAAGAGTCCTTTGAGGTAGACTATCTCCTTCATGCAGGCGTGCGGCTGTGACTGTAGTGGCAACGAGACATGACGACTTGACTGCTTTGGCCACAACGATGGTGGCGATAGTGACCACGACGGCTAGGGCTATGCGACAATGATGATGTTGGGTTCTTTTCCAAACATAATAAGCGCGAGAGAAAAAATGTGATAATGAAAATGAAATGTCTGGTATTTAAAGTCAACCACAACATCGGTTTTTCATAAAATCGATGTTGACTCACGACACTCAACATCATTTTTTCATAAAACCGATGTTGACTCATGACGTTCAACATCGTTTTTCATAAAACCGATGTTGAGTACAATACTTAACATCGATTTTACGAAAAATCGATGTTAACAACTTCCACTTTTTTACAAAAATGTCACCGCCCATTTGTTAACATAGGTTTTTATATAAACCAATGTTAACTATGCAATGTTATATCCCTATTTTTTAGTACGTAAAAAATTGGAATAAACTTATCAAAAAGTAAAAAATTTAGAGGTAAATTTAGTCAAAAAGTAAAAAGTTAGAAATAAAAAGTAGACTAAATATCATGTTATTCTTATTTTTAAATTGTTGTCTTTGGACTTTTATAATTATTATTTTATCTTTGTTTGATTATTTTTAATATTATTTTTATATTTGTTTAAAAAATATAAATTTAAACTTAGCTCAGCTTTAAGTTCTAAAAGTGCTTTTAAATCCTTTAAAGTTGATTACTTAAGAAATTTAGTTGAAAAATATTGTACAAAAGATTCCATCGATGCACAGAATGTTCGCATAAGATTCAATTACTGTATTATGATTGAGCTTGGTGTTTTAAACATTTTATGAATTTCATGATATTTCAACACTATCAAAATTTTGCAAAGTATTTCATCTTAAAGAAAATCAACATTTTAGCATTTGATTGATAGAGTAATTTATCTTGTTTTGACTCTTCCAATTTCATTCGCTTATACAAAATCTTTTTCAAACACGAAGCTGGTATAAACAAAGCTCCACAGTAAAATGCAAGATGAATTCTTGAAGATATTTTGGCTATACATAGTGAAAAGAATATTACAAAAATATTTACTACAAAAGAAATTATGAACTAGTTTTATCAAATCAAGAATCAAAGAATATTATAATCTTAATGGTTGAAAATAAATCTTTTTGGTTGCATGTGTTTTCTTTACATCAATAGTAGCTATATTTGCTTTCATTGGATATGTGATCTTATATTTTTCATTGGTCCAAGTTTTTAACGGTTAATAGTAGATGTTAGTTATTGTTAACTTTACTTATTATTTGATAAAATTTTGGGCAAATTTAAATAAATAATACTATTTAAATAAATATTTCAAAAAATGGGGCAGCTGGAAAACTATTTTGAAAAATGGGGCTGTTGAACACGCCTAAAATAGGCGTGTTCCATTCCCTTGCTTCTATTTAACTTGGCCCTTGATAAGCTGCAGATGCATTGGTTCAGTTTAGTGGTTTTTTGTTGGGTTCATTGGTTGTGGTTTGGTTCTAGTTTAAGCGTTCTCCAAATATGAGTTTAGGTAGTCAGAGTGTTGATGTTATGTTATTTTTTAATGGAAGAAAAGTCAAAAGGCGACATGGTGTTATTTTTGAAGGGAACAATAGGTCGACACGTATCAATCGAAGATCAACGCTTAGTGAATTACATGAGAAGATACGCAGGAAAATAGGTTTAAACGACAACCAACGTATCAATTTGGTGACAACAAGATTATGACAACACGATCATTACACAGGGAGTGAAGTGCTGGATGATGAAGACATAGAAATTGTAATTGACCATTTTTTGAAGCAGCCAAGGAATGAATTGTTAGAATTGTACGTGGATTACGTCGCAGTGGAGGATGATGTTTTACCCTTAGCCATGAGGTCAGCGACTTTTAATTCTGCAAATAATGAAGCATCATATGTTGCTCCGGCTGTAAACATGTCTGAGGAAGCTGAACTTGACCTAACTTGTGTTATGGACGAGGATGATGAGGATGATGATGATGAAGATATCGCGATGGAAGATCGTCTTCTTGAGGAAGATGCTAGTGCGTGCAAAAATGATGAGGATGCTGACGTGCATGCGTCTGAATTCCAAGAAGACACTGGTGTGGGGTTGTCTCAAAGGCATCATCATGGGAACATTCGATCTGCTCAAGTAGAAGAACCTGTTGTTTAGGGTTTGTGTTGTATGGTTTAGGGTTTATGTTGCTTATAATAATTGTTTAGGGTTAAGTGTTTGGGTCTGTAAGGTTTTAGGTTTTATGGTGTTGTGTCAATGATGCTTAGGTTTAGGGGATTAGGGGTTTATGGTTTAGGGTTTTAGGATAATGGTTGAGGGTTGAGGGGTTATGGTGTTCAGAAAATGGTTGAATGTTTAGGGTTTAGGGATTAGGGAGTATACCGTATGGTTTAGGTTTATGATTTAGTGATGATGTTGGTAACCAATATTCTGGACTACTTACAACACAATGATCATGTATGTCTCCTTCCTTACTTGGATTTGATTGCTTCCACCAACGATAGTACCTAGAAGTAACATTAGGCTGATGGCAAGCACGTAATGAAGTGTACAAATTTGCATCCATTACTGGCTAACTATAACTTATCCAAGGATTGTAATTGTAATGTGCTAGCATTGCAAGAGAGTCCTGATCCATTCTAAATTTCCTTAACCCCATAACAGAGTAACCCCAACAAACCTTCATATCCTCCAATATTATAGTTGCTTGTCCCAAGGAAACACAAACCTGTTGGTATTTGAATATTGTTTAGGGTACACAATGAAGGGTTAGTGTGTTTGGATAATGTTTAGGGTTTAGGGTTGCCTTCGATTGTTTTGGCTGTATGATCATACATAATCATTTTGAATATGTTTTTATTGGATTGGGATACATAATTCCAAATTTCTTTAATTGGGGTTTTATGCTTGCATTCCTCATAGACATGTATTTTATTTGGCATATATGTATAGGTGCTGAGGTCATTCCTTTTTGGCATGGAATTCCACATTACACGTATATTGATTGAGTCATCCATGTGACGAAGAAGAATGATTTACAAGTTCTGCTTCGGGTTCGGGTTCGGGTTCAGGTTCAGTGCAGGGTCCTTGGCAATTAGGGGATGACTTGTTTGTTAAGCAGGAATTTGCATCGAAAATGGATGCCCAAAGGAGCATCAAGAAGCAACTATGATTGAGAGCAAGCCTACCAAGTTTACCATGAAGTGTTTTCGACACAACGATGGTTGCCCTTGGAGGGTTAGCGTAATCAAACCAACGTACGGTGAGAAGTGGGTTGTTTCAAGATGGGGTGACAAACACAATTGCCTGAATGATCATATTTCATAGGGTCACAAATAGCTTGACATTGATGTTATTGCTCACTTATAGTAGGTATGTTTCTATTAAATTTGGTTATTATGAAGAATATTGTTTTTAGAGGTATGTTTATAATGTCAATGTTACCATTTGATTGTTAGGAATGGTTAGGGAGGAATCATCTGTGTCAATTGCATTGGTTCAGGAGAGGATCACCAATACCTATGGATTTAAAGTTTCATATGAAAAGACCTGGTATGCGAAGCAGAAAGCAATGGCAATGATTTATGGGGATTGGGAAGAGTCTTATGCATTTTTACCGAGGTGGTGCGACTACATGCTTCGTTTCTCACCAGGTTCTTTTTATGATATTCAAATAAATGCTTATTTTATGGCAAATCGACTGGTACAGGCAAAGCGCGTGTTTCATCGCATGTTTTGGACTTCAAGGCAGTGTTTCGAGGCTTTTAACTTTTGCAAACCAATCATCCAAATTGGTGGGACTCATTTATATGGGAAGTATAAAGGCAAATTGTTGATTGCCACTACTCAAGACGAAAATAATGAGCGTCTGCCATTGGCATTTGCCATTGTTGAGGGGGAGATGCTGGAAGCTTGGGAATACTTCCTTGCTAACATTCGCCTCCACATAACCCAAATGCAAAATATATGTCTCATTTCAAATCGGCACCGGAGCATCATATCTGCTGTGGAGAATCATGCTGGCTGGCAACCACCTTATGTGCATCAAGTGTTTTGCCTTCGTCATATTGCCAGTAATTTTAATACCAGGTTCAAGAGTGCAAGATTGAAGAAGGCCCTCATGACTTTAGGTATGTTAACATGTATTTCAAATACGTTAATTTGAGACAAATACGTAAACAGAATTGTGTTAATTTTATTATTATTCTGCAGGATATACTCCCAGTGTGGTTGATTTTGACGCCGCATTTGAATGGTTTCGTGATACCAGTCCTGAGGTTGCAGAATGGATTGATGTCATCCCTAAGGAAAAGTGTACACGTGCATATGATGTAGAGGGGAGAAGATATGGTCATATGACAATGATAAGTGCCATATCTTAGCGAAATTTGGGTTATATTTAAGGCACTTATCTTGTGTTTTGATTAAGGATATCTATTGAAATTTGCCCTAATCTAGTAAATTTATATTGAGTACTTAAGTATTTATGTTTCTCAAAGATTCATCCAAGATTTATTTTATTTTGCTAGCATTCGAGGCTTTCCGGGGATTTCGAAAA
>PYAF01005675.1:0-15343 GCA_007407185.1 Glycine tomentella
TTTGGCCTAGGGGCATTTTGGTAATTATGCCATTCAACTAGGGACATTTTGGTCATTTTAAAAAATGTCAAGGGCATTTTTGACATGTTATCTTAAGGGGTTTTCTAGTAATTTCCACTTCTTGGAAAGAGTGATATAGTTATTTTTTTCTCTAAACATACTTGTATCACATTTTTATAATTTTGGGGATGTTACACGAGTCGTGCGAAATTGACGCGAAGACAGCCCCTCTAGTGCCTCATGACGCGAATCGCGCTGCTTGCCGCGCTAACTGCGCGAAGTCGCTGAATCAGTTTTTATTTTTAAATCCCTCACTCGCGCCTCACTTCCCTCACCTTCCCAAACTGTTCCTCCATTTTCGCCCTCAACCCAGCACCTCCATTAATCACTTCCCATTACCTCCCTCAATATTAAAAGCCTTAACCTGCACCATTTTGGACCAAACTCACTTCATTGCTCTTTCTCCCACTCTCTCTGCTGACCATTCTCTCGTTCTCGATTTCACTCGAACCCAAGGGAACCACTTTGCAATTGCTTCCATGGCTGGAGACAAGGTATTGTTCTGAACTAAATTGCTTTGTATGGAATAATGGTATAGTTCACGAATAGTAGAAACCCAAATATCACTGCCTAAGGTCATTCACATTCAGTTTTGACGAAGTTCTTGGAAAACTTTAGGGTAGGAAATCATGTGCTTATCTACTGCTAAACCCCTTTGTTGATTTTGTTCTGTAATGTTAGTGGGCAATGAAATGCTTGTGCCCATGGCTTCTTTGATCCTTGAATTTGGCAAAGCAATGTTGGTATTGGTGCTCACCATATACTTGATGTGTGTGGTGTGTAAGTTCTGTTGTGGGCAAGTTGATATGATGAGTATAGGCATAATGAATTGAATCGATTATGTGCTCATTAGATGCTTGATTAAATAATTGAATGGAATTTAAGAGCACAATCAGAAAAGTCTATGTATAAAGCATGTCCATTTTGAGTGATTTGAATGATACCATGTGATTAGAATACAGACATATTGCATTGATTGACAGTGGTATGCATGAACACAAGATTGCTTTTGAGCCTTAACTTTAAGCAACATGTAAAGCAATATTGGTTCATTGTTGATATAACAATTCAGAGCATCATGACAACCCATTGCAAAGTCCACTTAACTGTTTGAATTTGAATAAGACCCTAAGCTTTGTACAACATGATTGATGAATGCACACTGAGCCTGTCTATGAGCTGGTTTAATTGAGCAAAATCAAATTGGAAACTTGAAATGTTATTGAATTAAGCAGCTAAGTGTGTTTGGCTTGGGATAAGTACAGCACCTAAATCTGGGAATGGTAAGCATAGGTTGAGTCCTAATTGTACTGAAATGCAAGGTTGAGGATCTGAATTTGAAACAAGGAATTTGTTGTAGTTACCTTGGTCTCATAATTTTCAAATACTCTTGGTGGACTTGAACCATATTGAGTTGGTGTAACAAATGGAATGAACTGATTGGTGGTTTGATAAAAAATGGACACATTGAATTCTTGATGTTGAATTTGAATTTTTGATGGTTGAATGACCTTGTTGGACTATGTCTATAACAGCTTAAGAGCAAATGACTTAGAATCTTTAAGGTTAGTCTCAGGTTGTGAATAAAATTAATTTTAGATCTTGTGCAGGTTGAACTGAAATTGTAAACTTGCATACACCCTAATTGCTTGAAATGTGAATTGCTTGAATCAATGGTTAATGTTGGGACTATGCTTGCATGAAATACTTGAATTCTGAATTTTTGGTGGATGTAAGGACCTTAAATCTGGGAATGCAGAACCATAGTTGCTTGTAAATAAACTAAATGGAACCAATTGGATCGTGCCTTTGATTGTCAATATAATGGATCCATTGGTTGCTGGAAACTTTAATTGCTTGATAATAATATTGGTGCTATGATTGAATTCTGTTCTAAATTGATGCTACTGCACTGTCTTAGTGTTTTTGCATATGATCCAGGATGCCAACAGCAAGTCTTGGCTGGCCCATTCATCCCTGATTCTGCACATGTGTCGCCATGCGGGTGTGGAACTCGCAGATGATGAGCCATTAGATGTTCCGATCTCACCACTCATAGGCCACAAGACATATTTCGATGCTATGGAGACCGCTGCTGATGAGCAGGTTATCCGAGCTTCGAAGCTCAAGCCAAAAGAGCTAGCAGTCCGTAGCCCCAGAGATGCACCACCACCAGATGCGACCCAGCCTGCAGAGCTAGCACCACTAGTTCCTCCCACAGCTCCTGCACATACACCGCTTTATGAGGATTCTCCGAGTCTTCTAGCTTTTCAGGAGTTTGTTCGCACACAGATGACACTTCAGACGCGTATGTGGAAGGCCGTCTGCAGGCATCTAGGCATTCCACCTTCTGAGTACTAGACTCCAGCCACACCACCAGCAGTACCAATTACGGATAGTACTCCTGGCCCCTCAGTTGTTGCAGCACCTGATACAGCTACACATGAGCCCATTCCAGATGAGGCTGCAACTATTGATGAGAGAAGGGAGGGAGAAGAGTGAACAGGACTTGTTTTATTTTTCTGTTTTGATGTTTTCTGTTTATTTTGGATTCTGCACTTTTGAAATTGTGACATTCTGCACATTTACATTTCTGCATATATATATATATATAGTCCAGTTTCTGATTCAAATTTTTTGCAAATAAAAAGTTGTTTAGATGAATGTTTCAATTTGGTTGCAATTTTCCAAATAATGCTGAAAATTTTTCCAAAAGCACTATGACCTTATTTGTTGTTGTTGGGGACAGCAATTTCTAAATCTGGGAATGGTCGTATATACGCATTATTTCACAAATCACAGTCAAGGAACAAATGACGTCTAACAGAATTTTTCAGAAATTTTTCAAAAATAAAAATAAATAAGCAGCACATTAGATTTTTCAAAATAAAAAGCGAATGGACACAGTAATGGATAGGATTTCTCTGATGAAAGCTTCATGAAATGAAACATAGCATAAACTACATGATATATGAATGGAATTATGATTGTTGGTATGTGATATGCATGTTGAAGTCGAAATGATGCTTGAAATAAAGTCAGCTGAGACTGACTTGAGTTTAAAAACCTGTGAGGTTTTGAGCCAAACAGTGGTAAATTTTCTTTCCGAGAGACTCCATTTTCATAAGTACTCTAGAACTTGAATTGTTTCTCTGGATGCAGTGTGACTTGATATGATTAAGGCAGATTTTTCTTCTAAAACCAGGGCCAAATTGACTCACCCTCAGTTATTTTCCATTTGTGCCTTATTTGAGCCTAAGCCTTTCATTTCAAATTACCCAAATCAGAGCCATATCCATTTGACCAACCTCCCTGAGGCTAGAGAAGGTATGATATAAGTCCATGACAGCATAAAAACAGGGAATTTTCCATCAAGGTATAAAGGAATACAAATGAATCTAGTTGGTATGGAAGCTGAGAAAATAAACAAGTACGGTCCAGCTGGGAATCAATAAACCTATCAGCTGGAAATCTGAGAAGCTGTAGTAATGGTTTAATTTCTTTATGTTTATTAAAAAAAATCCAAAAATAAAAAAAAAAAAGTGATTGTTTTGCTTTTATTTACCCTTAAGAATAAATTATTAAATAAAGTACCAAGGTTTGAGAAGGAAGACAAAGAAGATGAATGATCATAAGATTGGACTTAGGGACTGGATCTAGCCTCATTAGCTACTATCCAAAGATTTTCCTACCTTTAGCCCAGCCAAGTTACAAGCCTGAAGACCTTTTGATCAAGTTATGCTTGCAACTGTTAAGAATATTTTCAAGCTTATGGTAGTGCTGTGACTATGTTGAGTGAGGGATTCTTACAGCCTGATACACTTGAGTGATGAGTGATTAAACACATTCAGTGAGGAATACTCAAGTTACTCTCATTATTTGACAGACGTGATAGTGTCATTGAAGCTTTGATTTGAATTTGATCATACTCAACATGATGATTCTAGGACTGTAAACTGTGGTTTGGTTTGATCATTGACTCTTGCTTATTCTTGAAATTCTTTCTGTTGCTGGGGACAACAACTTTCAAATCTTTGTTTGCTTTATTTTACTCTGTTGTTCATTGTTTTATTCTTAATTAGAACTGGTCATTCCACTTAAGTACTTAGGGTTAGGATTCGCAATAGGGATGTTGGGGTTCTAATTTTTGAATTGAGTAAGATAACAGTTGTTCATTACCTAGGGATAGGGATGCGTGACTACAGAGCCTTATAATAGATTCTTTTAAATGCTTAACTTGATAGAATTCACTAAGGGATTAGGTTTTCAATTCAGGTTAAAGGGTTAATTCGCTAAGGGATTAGGGGTTAACTAAACTAGGAAAGATTTATTCTTTGAGTAAACAGAAGAAATCAAACTTAATAACCAGTTAAGTGAAAGAGGTAGGGAACAAAGGGGATTGTGCTTGACCACAATCATTCATTCCATTGGTAACAACCAAACTTAATTTACTGTAATTTAATCTCTTTAATTTCTGTCTTTAATTGCAATAGTCAAACAACAACCAAATTCTTTCACAAATTCTTTCTTTTTACTTCCAATTGCTTAGACCTAGAATTACTGTGAATTTCACACCAATCGCTGTGGAGACGATACTTACTTACCCACTTTATTACTTGAAACGAGCGGTGCACTTGCCGTTGCGCAACAACCTCCCACGACGACTCCCGACGCTACGGGTTTGTACAGCGGTACAACCGAATGCAACCCATTCCCTGCACTGACCGCGCTTCGTATCGCGATGATATGCCTCAGCTGGCAGACGAGCTCTGCCACGGGATCACCAGTCGATTCTCCGCTTGGCGGATGAAGACCGGCTTCGACATCATTCTTGAGAAGCTCCGAAGGAACGAGTTGCACGCGGAGTTGGACTTCTGGCATTTGTTCGTGAACTCCACCATTCTGCCGTCTTCTAACTTGACGGATGTGAACGTGGAGCGGGCTTGCCTACTGTATGTGATGCAGAGAGATATCAACCTTGATATCTCTTATGCTTTATCTGACCGTATCCTGCACGGGATTCAGGACGGCAGCCCCAGGTCCCACCTTGCTCACTCCTCACTCATCTCCCATCTCTGTGTACACGCGGGCCTGGAGATTCCCGATGACGAGCCCTTAGACGTGCCACTGGGGAACCTTCTGACGTAGAAGACCTATCAGGACTCCATCCGACGCACGCTTCAGGACCAGCTCCTTCGTGCTACGGACCTCTCCCAGGAGGAGATAGCCGCCCAAAGCCCGAGGTTCGGACCTCGGGAAGGCTTGGAGACTCCCATGCCAGAGGTCCCAGACGTGCATCAGCAGCCAGCCAGGTCACCTCACCAGCATCAGCAGCCAGCCACTTCCTCTCCATCATCACCACCACAGACCACCCTTGCTGCATCTAGCTCAGTCCCTCACCAGAGCCTATTTGTGAGGACTCCACCTCTTATGTGAGGATGCAGCAACAGATCGACCAGCTGATACGTGTTACCACGAGCATCCAGCAGCAGCTAGACCAGCAGGCTACCACTACTCAGAGGATGCAGGCCCAGATGGACGACCAGTCCCGGATGCTCACCGCTCTTTGCCAGCATTTCTCTGTGGATCCCACCGGCTCGCCATCACAGCCACCTCCACTTGCATTTGCACTACCCACAGCAGATGCTCCAGACACAATGGACGAGGACCAGACTCACTGATCCTCCTCACTCTCTATCTTTATTTTACTTCTGCTTTATTTTCATGTCATTTACTTTTTCCGCATGTTACATTCTCCTTTAGACATTTGCATACTATTGGCACCGTCAGTGCGTGCCCGTATATATGATATTTCTGCCAGTAGTGATATTTTGTTTATGCATGAGTTGTTTCCTCTTATAACGTGTTGTCTGTTGTGTGTTTTCTACGTCTCATTTGCTGGGGACAGCAAGCGTTTTAAATTTGGGAATAGGGGCACGTTAATTGAGGAAACACGCGTCTTTTTGGTAATCATGCGTCGTTCTGGTGAAAACTAAACCATAGGCAGATACTTTTTGGTCAGATACTTTTTGATAACAAAAATTCTTTTTGTGAAGCTATACAAATAGTAACTATAATTAATTTTGCATCTAATTTTAACCTACCCATAGGTGTACATATTAGACAATTTTGCTAAAGGCATGCTTCTCCCGGATTTAGATTTGCTTGATCAGTCAACTGTGAATTGGATTTTGGAAAGCAGTGGTGATATGAATCATGACTTGATGTTGTATGAAACTTGAACTGGGTGTGTGAATGCTTGTATGACTGGATTCATTTCGAAACGGAATGCATTGTTTGATTTGACATCATCATAAGTCTAGCTTGTACCACAGCCTGTGAGGTTTGGGCTTAAACAGTTAATTCCATTTAAGAGCAACCTCACAGCAATAGGACTCTAGAACTTGCTTTGTTTCTCTCTGATGCATGCATGATTGATGTGATAAAGGCATTTTGTTTCGATAAGCTTGGGCCAAACAACCTTCCTTACAATTTTTACCATTGCTAGCCCCTTTGAGCTTGAAGCCTTCCTTTGTTGATCACCTGGTAATACATTAAACCACAATTATTACCTTACCTTGGTTGAGATTGAGCTATTAATTGATCTGTGGTTTTGCAAGAAAAGAATATAAATATCAAGGTGAATACAAAAATAAAAAGAAATGAAAAACAAAGAATGGCATTCAATTAAGCCGGATTGACAAATGAAAGGAAAGAATTAGCAAATTGAAAGGAAAGGAAGAAAGAAAAGAAATTGGAAGAAAGTAATAGATTGAAAGAGAAAAAGTTCCACAATTTAGTAAGTTCAATCTCAATGCTTATTAGTTACTTCCCAAATTTTCCTACCTGTAAGCCAAGCCAAGTTACAACCTATTTAAGACCTTTTGATCACTTATGCATGTGTTGTGTTCTTTTTATAGGAACTTGAGAATAAGATCAAGCTTATGGTAGTCCTAAGGCTGTGATGGATTGAGAGAATACCTAGACACTAGAGTGTTGAGTGAAATATAACATCTGTGAGAGGTATTCAAGTTGGACTCATTGTTGATGAATTTGAAAAGCTTTGTGTGAAATTTTGAATTGGTTCAGTTATTTGTAGCATTTTAAACTCAGATATTGTTTGTTCAATGTTGATTCTTGAGAATTGATCCATGCTTCCTACTTGAACTTTGTTTTATTGCTGAGGACAGTAATATCTAAATCTGGGAATTGTTTGATATGCGCCTAGCATATAAGGTTTTCCTAAGCTTTTTAGAACAAGAATTGAGCATTAAGCATGGATAATTGCCTTTTTGTGTTGTGAATTGAGCTAATGCGATGAATTTCCAGGAAATCAACCAAAGGTGCCAAAACTAAGCAAAAATTAGAAGAAAAGAGCCAAGTCTGAAGAAGCTGTGGCGCCATCAGTGCCATAAGCACTGGAATCTGGCGCCAAAGGCGCCAGACTCGCGCCTCAAGCGTCATCAGCACTGGAGGTTGGCGCCCCAAGCACCAAATCCACGCCAGAGGCGTCATTCTTCCTGGAACTCAGCGCCAGGAGCACCAGACCTTCTGTCAGCCAGTGCCTTGGGCGCCATGTTCACCCCTGGAGCGCCATTCACTCTGGATGTTGGCGCCAGGAGTGCCATACTCAAGCCAAGGGCGCCACAGGTCGACAGAAGCAACATTTTAAGGGCAAAACAGAGACTTCACAGGCTCCACTATAAATGGTTCAACCCTCAGCATTCAATGCATGATTTTTGGAGGGAGAAAACACAAAAATAGGGTTTCAGAAGCTTGGGTGCCTTAGCTAGGGTTTAGGGAAGTGGAAGGTCAAGTGGGGGTTACTTCTCCATCTTCTTCTTCCTTGCTTCAGCTAGGTATGCCATTTTGTTTTGTAACACAGCCACCCATTATGAGGTTTGGCTAGTTCTTCATTGTAGTTAGGGCTAAGCACTGAATGTAATCTCTTTTGGTGATTGTATTGGATGCTATCTTTCATTAATATCAAGTTATTTCACTTTATCTTGTTGAATGCATGTTTCTATCTCTCTGGAACTGATCACTCTAGTTAGGTATTAAGAGTTGGGGGTTTACAGTAGGGATATTGGGCTCTAAGCTTGGACTTGGGTAAAGTGACAAGCTTTACATTAACTAGGGATAGGAGTGTATGCTTGCAACCATTTAATGCATCATTTAATGCTTGACCTAACCATTATCACTAAGGGATTAGGGTATTAAAGTGGGTTAAAGGGTTAAGAACACTATGGGAGTAGGGCTTAGCTATTGTTGTATGAAGATGCATGTTGAATAATTCGGGTTTGATGAAGATAGTAGACAATACATACACAAGAGTAAGGAGCATTTAGTGTGGATTGCCCTAGCTACTTAATCACTTATCTCATTATAATCCTCCATAGTTGTCCATATATTTATGTTCATATTTAGTTTTAATTTAGCTTATTCTACACACACACAACAACAACCTTATTCATTTTATTTGTTATCCAACTTATTGATTTAATTTATAATTTAATTGGTCAAAGAATCCTCGTGGGACGATATCTTTTCTTACTTCTTTATTACTTGAGTGACCAATGCACTTGCCGAGTACGCAACACTCATGAAGGAACTGAAGAAGTTAGGAGATCAAGGAAGCATGCATTGATCCATGAGTATGAAATGTTCAAGATGAACACCAATGAAAGCATTTCTCAATTGCAGACAAGATTCACTCATATTGTCAATCATCTATTGGGTCTTGGGAAGGTCTTTGATACTGAAGAATTAAACATCAAGATCTTGAAGTGTCTAAGAAGGCCTTGGCAACCAAAGGTGACAACAATCAAGGAATCCAAAGATCTATCAAAGTTGTCCATGGCTACACTATTTGGTAAGCTACTTGAATATGAGCTTGAAATGTCTCAACTAACTTGTAATGAGGATACAGAAAAGAAAAACAGAAGCATTGCATTAAAAGCTGCAACTTCAAAAGCAGAAAAAAAGGAGGAAACAAGTGATGAGGATGAAGAGGACAACGTGAACTTAGTTGTCAGGAAGTTCAGCAAGTTTTTGAGGAAAAATAAGAACAAAAGGTTCACTATAACCAACAAGAACAAGAACAACAATAACAAGAAGAAGGTTGACAACAATTTTACATGCTTTGAATGTGGTAAACCTTGTCACATCAAATCTGAATGTTCAATCTACTTGTAAGAGCAATAAGGAGAGAACAAGATGAGGAAGGAAGGGAAATCTAAAAGAGCCTACATAGCTTGGGAAGATAATGAGTCAACTACCTCAGAATCTTCAACTGAAAATGAAGAAGCCAACATGTGTCTCACCTCCACTATCAATGAAGATGATAATGATCTATCAAGGGATGGAGATGAGGTAAATTCTGAACTTGAACAAACTATTAATGCTTTCCAACAAATGCATGAGGAAGCCCAAAAGCTTGCAAAATCCAATAACAAGCTCAAAGGAAATCTTAGATGGCATGTTGCAAAAATAACTGAATTGCAAACTGAGATTTGCAACTTGAAAGAAGAAAATGAAAAACTTGTTTCAAGTTACAATTTGAATGGATGTGTATGTACCTCTTCCTCTACAAATGTTGACAAGTATAACTTGCTTCAAAAAGATTTTGATGATTACAAAATGAGTCAAGGAGAAAAGTATATGTTACTTTTATCAAAAAACAATGATTTAATTGATCTCTTGAAAAAGCTTTAAAAAGGAAAATGCAACTTGGTTGAAATGTTAAGTGTGCAAAAATATGCTGGAGATACTTCTGGTTTGTGGTACAAACAAGGCTCAAAATCATTTGGAAAAACTGTATTTGTGCCTCCAAAACATAAGAATCAAAAGTGGTATAAAAACTCAAGGATCAATCAAAATGCAATTTTTAGAAAAACATCAAAATCTGTCATTTGCAACTATTGGATGGAAAATGGACACACATCATACAAATGCTATGCTAGGAGATTCTATGTGCCAAATGGAGATTGCATTTGGATTCCAAAGAAAAAGAAAAATGCTAACCCCTATGGACCCAACCTTAATTGGGTACCTTCCTTTGTAAATTGATTTGATTTTTGAAGGTATGTCTAAGAGCTAGATCCTCAACATGGTACCTTGACAGTGGATGCTATACACATATATGACTGACATGTCCATGCTTACAAACTTAACACTTAAAGATGGAGGATATGTCACTTATGGGGATAATAATAAAGGCAAGATCATTGGAGAAGGCAACATTGGAGACAACTTCAAAACAAAGATCAAGAATGTTCTTTATATAGAAGGTTTGAAGCACAATCTCTTAAGCATAAGCCAACTCTGTGACAAAGGATTTAAAGTCACATTCAATGAAAACTGCTGCATGATTTGTGATGGGAAAAGTGGTGCAGTAATTCATATAGGTAAAAGGAAAGGTAACATTTACTTACTTTCAATTAATCATGCATTCTTCCACAACACTTCTTGTCTTATAAGCAAGATAGATGAATCTTGGCTATGGCATAGAAGGGCTAGTCACATAAACATGCATCACATGAACAAGCTTATTAGAAAAGATTTAGTAATTGGGTTACCCAAAATCAAGTTTGAGAAGGACAAACTTTGTGATGCTTGTTAAAAGGGGAAACAAACTAAGAACTTTTTTCAAAGTAAAAACATTGTTTCCACCTCTAGACCACTTGAATTACTGCACATTGACTTGTTTGGTCCTTCTAGAACAATGAGTTTAGGTGGCAATTATTATGGGCTTGTCATTGTGGATGATTAATCTAGATTCACTTGGACTCTATTTTTGAAATCCAAAAGTGATGCTTTCCTTACATTTACAAAAATGGCTAAACTTGCACAAAATGAAAAAGGTAGCAAAATTATCTCAATAAGAAGTGATCATGGTGGTGAATTCCAAAATGAACATTTTGAAAATTTCTGTGAAGAAAATGGCATTAACCACAATTTTTCAGCTCCAAGAACACCTCAACAAAATGGTATTGTGGAGAGGAAAAACAGATCTCTTGAAGAAGGAGCAAGAACTCTTCTTAATGAGACAAATTTGCCTAAATATATTTGGGTTGATGCTGTAAGTACAGTATGCTACACTTTGAATAGATTACTTATAAGGCCTATTTTAAAGAAAACCCCTTATGAGCTATACAAAGGTAGAAAACCCAACATTTGTCACTTAAGAGTTTTTGGCTGCAAGTGTTTTGTATTAAACAATGGGAAAGAATCACTTGAAAAATTTGATGCTAAGGCTGATGAAGCAATTTTCCTTGGATATTCATTACACAGTAAAGCTTATAGAGTATTCAATAAAAGAACAATGTGCATGGAAGAATCTGTACATGTAATTTGTGATGATTCTAATCCTTCTAAAGAGGAAAAGAAGTGTGATGTAGATGCAGGCCCAATGGAAGAATTTATTCAGCTAAATGATTCCTTAAATAAAGAGAAAGAAGAACCAAGTGCTGAAGTAAAACCATCAACCCCTATTCAAGAGCCTAAAGATTGGAGAACAACAAGAGACCTATCACTTGACAACATCATAGGTGAAGTTTCAAAGGGAGTATCTACTAGATCTTCATTGAGAAACCTATGTTGTAATATGGTTTTTGTTTCTGAAATTGAACCTAAGAATATTGATCAAGCCTTGAATGATGAACATTGGATGCATGCCATGCATGATGAGTTAAATCAGTTTAAGAGAAATGAAGTTTGAGAACTTGTTCCTAGACCATCCTCTCTTAAACCTGTTGGTACAAAATGGGTTTTTAGAAATAAACTTGATGAAAGTGGAATCATAGTCAAAAATAAAGGTAGATTGTTTGCTAAAGGTTACAACCAAGAAGAAGGCATAGACTATGAAGAAACTTATGCTCCAGTTGCAAGATTGGAAGCAATCAGGTTATTGCTTGTTTATACATGTTTAATGGATTTCAAACTCTTTCAAATGGATGTTAAAAGTGCCTTTTTAAATGGATACATTGAGGAGGATATATATGTTGAACAACCTCCTGGTTTTACTGGTTTTAAACATCGTAACTATGTTTTTAAACTCAAAAAGGCCCTTTATGGTTTGAAACAAGCTCCTCGATCATGGTATGAAAGACTAAGCAAATTTCTGCTTGAACAATCTTTCACAAGGGGCCATGTTGACAAAACCTTGTTCATCAAAAGGCATGAGAATGATATCTTATTGGTTCAAGTTTATGTTGATGATATAATTTTTGGTTCAACTAATCATTTGCTATGTAAGGAATTTTCCTCAGCTATGCAGAAAGAATTTGAAATGTCAATGATGGGAGAATTAACATTCTTTCTTGGACTTCAAGTGAAGCAAATGAAGAATAGGACATTTCTCAATCAATCCAAATATTGCCTTGAAGTAATTAAGAAATTTGAAATGGAGAAAAGCAAAGATGTTGCAACTCCAATGGCAACATCAACATATCTTGATTCAGATGAAAATGGAAATAAGGTTGAAGAGTCAAAATTCAGAGGAATGATTGGATCTTTGTTATACTTGACAACTAGTAGACCTGATATAATGCTAAGTGTTTGCTTGTGTGCAAGATATCAAGCAAATCCAAAGAGTCTCTTATCTTACAGCAGTCAAGAGGATCCTCAAATATCTCAAGGCTACACTAAAAATTGGTCTTTGGTATCCCAAAGGTGCTTCAATTAATATTATTGGATATTCTGATTCTGACTTTGCAGGTTGCAAGTTAGATAGAAAAAGTACAAGTAGCACTCGTCATCTTCTTAGAAGTTCATTGATCTCATGGCATTGCAAGAAACAATCTTGTGTTGCTTTGTCAACTGCTGAAGCTGAATATATCTCAGCTGGAAGTTGCTATGGTTGAAGCAACAAATGCAAGATTTTGGTGTTGAACTGAAAGAAATACGTTTGCTATGTGACAACACAAGTGCTATTAATATATCAAAGAATCCAATAATGCATCAAGGACCAAGCACATTGAGATAAGGCACCATTTCCTTAGAGATCATGTTCCAAAAGGTAATATCAAAGTTGATTTCATTGATACTCATAACCAACTAGCTGATATATTCACTAAACCATTGGCTAGAGATAGATTTTATGCACTTAGAAACATGCTAGGTATTCTTGATGAATCCAATATATGCTAGCCTGTTTAAAGTGTGCCTTTCCATGCTACTTGAACTTCATTGCTGCCTTCATCACTAAAACTAACAAAAGTTCGTGTTGATCTGCAAAATGCTCTGAATTTTGATAAATTTACTGTAATAATCGATTACACTATGGGTTAATCTATTAAATTCATTAAAATCCACATTGTTTGTGCAAATGGAGCTTAAGTAATCGATTACAGCAATCCTGTAATCGATTATTCTGTTTTAAAGAAACCGATTCTTCCTGGAGTAATCAATTACGTAACAGGATAATCGATTACCATGAACAAAATGTGTTTTTCAGTTTAAATGTTTCACTAGAGTAATCGATTACGACCAATTGGTAATCGATTACATACGTGGTTAAAGATTTTAAATTCTTCTGGAGTAATCGATTACATAAGCTCTGATACTTGAGTGAATTCCCAAAATTCTGATATAATTGATTACATTAGCATATAATCAATAACAAGTCGTCTTCTACCTCTGACTGGTTAACAAATAATCGATGACCTTACGGGATAATCGATTACCATTTGTTATTTCAGTGATCTAAATGAGAAAAATAATCGATTACCATTAGTATTTAATCGATTATTTAGTCTGTTGTGCGTTTTCTGCAGTTTTTTCTCTGGAAATGTGACTACCCATGTGACATCCTCAAAATTATATCTTGAATTCGTAGTTAATTGTGAAAGTATGATGATACTTGGATAAAAAAATCTAGTTGAAGAGAAATGACCATATTGCCCTTCCCTTAAAATAGAAATTACAAAAATGCCCTTAAAGCGAAAATTACATAAATACCCCTGGATATTTTTTAAAATTACAAAATTGCCCCTAGATATTTTAGTTAGATATTTTAAGGAGTAAAATTATAAAAATTCCCTTGGACATTTTTGAAAATGACCAAAATATCCCTAGGCTGAATGACATAATTACCAAAATGCCCTAGGCCAAAAATGCTCAAATAACTTTAGAAATTTTGTAGAAACTTGATGAAATTATAGACTACACTTAGCTGACTAAGTATCAACATATTTTGTGACACAAAACTCTAGAATAAAATTTCTACAAATTTTAGAAGATGACAACTTTGAGGTTGTATTCAAGAAAACTCAAGCATCAGAAAAATATGGAAAAATGGTACATAAAATCTATAGAATTTTCTCCTAATTATAGGATGAATAGACCTATATAATAAAATGGTTTAGTAATTTTGAAGGTTAGAGAAGTATAGACCAATCAAAAACAAGATAAAGATGTAGTCTAGAATGAAAGGTTTATATATTCCCCTGTATAAGACTGCTTGGGATTAATTTAAACTATCATTGGGATAAATTCTTAGGAACATCTAGAATTCTAATATTCAAAATTTTCTTTAGATAAAAGAATTCAAATTAAATTGGATTTCTTTTTAAGAAAATACCATATTGAAACTAGATTTTTATTCATCATCAAAAAATTACCACATATAGCATGAAAGGAAGAAAAATTTATATTCCTTCCCTTTGAGCTTGTCATTCACGTGGAGAAGCATGGAGAATGACGAAGAAGCTTCTTGAATTTAGCCACTTGGAAGATAAGCCATAGGATGAAAACAAGTGGCAAGACACTTGTATGGCATGGATGCAAGGTAACATAAAAATCAAGCCAAGATTTCTCTACACTCTTCCATCTTGCACGTGGACAGATCTAGATACTATTTCAACAATCCCAACGGTCAAATGTTACATATGTGAGATATTAGTGTACCTTTAAAATTTTAAAGAGATCCAACGGTTAACGAATCCAGAATCACTATTTTACTAAAATGGGTTTTGGGGTAAAGGAAAAACACGAAATCTTCTTAAAATCTAGCCATTCCACGAAAATTTGTGAAGACTGCTCTACAAGCCAAGCTACTCCACGTTCACATCAAGAAGAATGAATAAGTGTTGAGAAAAATCAAGAAAATGGACACTTGGATGGTTGAAAAGCAAGGAGTCTTGCCATTGGTCCATTTGGAAAGCTAAGTAATCATAACTTAAGTGATATTTTCATGGCCAAGGCTTGTTAAACAAGTTCATTCACACTATAAATAGAGGGAGTAGGAACTGAAAACATCAAGCCTCCAAGGGAAGTGAACGTG
>PYAF01005676.1:1932-20861 GCA_007407185.1 Glycine tomentella
TTAAAATATCTAGGACCCATTGGTCATTTCCTTAAATGCCTAAGGGCAAAATGGTCATTTTTGCTCTAAGGGCATTTTGGTCATTTCCAAAATTATGCAGGGGCATTTCTGTAATTATGACCCCAAGGGTATTTTTGTAATTTCCATTTTATAGAAATGTGTTATCACTATTTATTCTATCCATATTTCTAATTCCCTCTTTACAGTTTCCTTTAAACATGCACTATTACTGTTAAGTTCTAAATACTATACTAACTACGGAATTAATATACAGATAATTATTTGGGGTGTTACACTTTACAATATAGTCCATTACATTTTGTTGATTGTTTCAAATTAATGCATAATTTACTTTATTTTAAAACAATAGGCATATGAATGACTTAAGTCTGCAATCGGATAATGTCTCTGTGTATGGATTCCTTGAGCCATAGTCCATACAGAGATCTGGTCAATCACAATTTGAATCTGAAGACTATATTAAGAAATGGATGCAGACTTCACAGAAACATGTATACCTAGCAGCGTACTTGAATGGGTAAGTAAAATTGTACAAATCAAATTAAATAATTAATGCATTATAATAACTTAATGTTCTCCAATGTAGCGCACATTGGCAACTGGTCGTTATATGTCCTAAGGAAAATATTGTTGTGTGGTTTTGTTCCTTGCACAATAAGCCAGACAACTACTTGAAAGGAATTATTAATAGGTAAGTTGTAATTTTTAAGACATTTACTTTATTATTGGAAAGACATGAATATGTTAATTGTATAATATGCGTGCATGTTTTTCTTAACCAGTGCTTTGAAGGGATTCAATGATACTCAAGGAACTAAATCCAAAGCTACTCCTAAATGGATTGCAATTAAAGTAAGTCATTTAAACAATGGTTGATGTCTTCATATTACGTTTATTACTACTTACATTAATTTTCGTTGAACTTTGAATATGTTATTCAACTTAGTGTAATAAGCAAAAAGGAAGCACTGAGTGTGGCTATTATGTTATGCATTGGATGTCAACGATAGTACAAGGAGGCTTTAGGGATAATTGGGACACGGTAATTGTTTACTTCAAAACTAATTTTATTTGTTATACTTATTTTTATTTATACTTATTAACCTATGTTTTATTATATTACTGATCCAAGACCATTGGAATCGGAGAGATTGAAGGCAATTCGGATTCAGTGGGCAAGATTTTATCTTAGAGTTAGAAATGAAACACTAGGTGATTAAAGGATTTTTAAACAATTGTATAAATAGTTTAATTACAATTGCTTATAGTGTATTGACATTATTGTTTTCTTTGACCATTATAATTCATAGTAATTTTTATCGTATTGTGAAACTATTTGTCTGTATTGGTTTGCTTTTAAATTTGCAGATTTGGGCAATATTTAAAAAATAGGCAATATAGTAGAAAAAGACTACAAAAATCAACATCAGTTTTTACTAAAAATCGATGTTGTTTAATGCTAAACAACATCAGTTTTTAGTAAAAACTGATGTTAATTCAAAAAAACAACATCAGTTTTCAATAAAGCTGATGTTGATTCACAAAAAACAACATCAGTTTTCAATAAAAACTGATGTTGATTCACAAAAAAATAACATCAGTTTTCATTAAAAATTCTGATGTTGATTCACAAAAAATAACATCAGTTTTCAATAAAAATTGATGTTGATTCACGAAAAACAACATCAATTTTTAGTAAAAACTGATGTTGATTCACAAAAAATAACATCGCTTTTTATTAAAAACTGATGTTGTATATTTTTGTTAATATTGACTTTTTAAAACTGATGTTAACGTTGAAACTTTTAACATCACTTGTTTCAACATCAGGTAAAAACTGATGTTAAAATCTCAAAAAAACTGATGTTAAATGCCTATTTTCTAATAATGATTAGATGAATCAAAGAACACCACATCACATCTGCTGGCCACAGTGTATGCTTTGGAAAAATTTCTTCTTATCTCATTGGCTCTAAAATGATTGTTTATACTGATTATGCTGCAACTAAATACTTTTTTTTACCAAACTTGATTCCAAACCTAGACTCATTAGATAGATTTTCCGCCACCGAGAAGGAGGGAACAAGAAAAATAAGGAGAAAAAAAGAAGAAAGGATCACCAAAATATTTGTTTTTTAGCGTGGTCAGAGGTGTTCTAGAAGAAATAAAAAGAGAAGAGAAGAAAGAGCATATGGAAAGAAAGGAGGAAATGATTTCTAAAGATAAATTTAGACTTCACTAATACATAAGCAAAATAAATTCTGAGGGACAAATTTAAATATTTATCCTTAATTAAATATTTCAAATTTTTTAGACGGCACAAACGGTTACTATTATAAATTTGTTGTACGTACTTATTACTTATTCATGATTGTTAACACATTTTCTAATTTCTACGATACTTTTTACACTCTTTATTTATTGTTAATTAAAACTTATTAAAAACTATAAAATTATAAGTAAAACTCATTAAATTAAAAATAAAACTCACATTTTTTTATGAATTTTAATAAATTTTAGTAACTAATAATAAAAGATATATTTAAGTGAGTTAAAGAAAATACTGGGTACGCTTTAAATGATTTCTCTTTCTAATTCTAATTCTTTCCCAATTTATTAAACTGATCCACAATTGTAACTGTAACCTCAATTTCAAAACTTTCATAACACTCTTCAAAAGTCCAAACACTAATCTCTACATGCGTGTCACCCCATATATATATTCCGATGCCAACTCCCTCAGTAACCACATAACCGTTACCACCCTCAACCCCATCTTCTCTCGTCCGCATATAACAGTTACACTTCTTTCTTTCTTTCTTTCTTTTCTCTCTCCATTCTCCCTTCGTTCTCATATAACAGGTATACGAGTGTTGTGTTGTAAACCCTAGTACCGTGTTCGAATCAAACAAAAAAACAGTTACACTTCTTTTTTCTTCATTTTTCCTCATAAAAACAGTTACACTTTTTCTTTCTTTTGTCCTCATAAAACAGTTACACACTTGTTTGTTTCTCCACCCACTTAAGAAATTTTTTTTACAAACACCACCCCATCGATCAAAACTGACACAACAATGTTCCGCATAAACAACACCCTAGTCGGAATCCTCCACACAGTCCCCTTGCTCCTGTCGATCGCCGCCATGGGCGCCTCCGCCTACATCCGCGTCCATGGGGACTGCCAGAAGGTGCTCCAGTACCCTCTCCTCTTCGGTGGCCTCTTCATATTCGTCGTTTCCACCCTCGGCCTCGTCGGCGCGCTGTGCCGCGTCAACACCGCCCTCTACCTCTACCTCCTCATCACATTCTTCGTCATCCTCGTCTTCTCCTCGTTCACCATTGTAGCGCTCTTCTTCACCAGAAACAACGCGCCGTCATCGGTGGTGTATGGCGTAGGGGATTTCTCGCCGTGGCTGCAGCACTACGTCACTGACGAGCGGAACTGGGACGTGGCCAAGAGTTGCTTGCTGCAGAAGCATGTCTGTCACGACGGTAACAATGTGTCTCTTGCTTTCAAACAATTGTCTACCACGCAGGTTTGTAATAATAGTTCCCCGTTTTCTACTTGCCAGCGAAAATAAAACTCCACTTTCAACATAAACCAGATATCATCCATGCATGGATCGGTGCCACTTTGTAATGCAATGTTTAATTAATTTTCTCAGGGTTTTTTCTTATTATTTTACTATAATTTAACATTTTTCCACAAAGATTCACAAATTTTAATATTAAACTAAATAATTATTTCAAATAATTTGATATTTTTAATATAAGATAATTGTGAGAGATTTGCATCTGTCACATTTAGAAAAGAAAATTCATAATAAATAAAATCGTTTATTGATATTCATAAAATGTGACAAGAATTTTTAAATGATGTGATGGAATCAATCTGTTGATGGATTTTTATTTATTTTGTGATGGATTACAGCCCCTCACTAATTTCGATTATATTCCAGTAATATAAGTTCTTATTGTTTTCCTTTTACTTTTTTTTTTCTTATTAATCTGGAAGGAAATTATATTAAACGTTGAACCTCGGTGGTATTTGAATTGATTGTAATATATAGTTGAGAAACGCTGTGTATCTTAGAATATTTCCTAAGTACCTTGCTCTGATTATTTCTCCACATAGTTTGGGTGCTGTAAGCCACCGTTGCAATGTGGATTCACAAAGAAGAACGCTACGTTCTGGGAAGCGCCGGCAAAAGCAAGTCCAGCGGCGAACAACACTGATTGCAGAACATGGAGCAACAGACAAGACAAACTGTGTTTCAACTGCGATTCGTGCAAAGGAGGAGTGCTGGCCAACATCAGAAGCCAGTGGAGACATCTCACTATATTCAATGCATGCGTGCTCGTGCTCGTCACCACCATCTACGTCTTGGGCTGCTATGCCATCAGGAACAATCGCTTGGAGTACTCCAACTACACCACCCAGAGGAGGAATCTCAGAATCAGAATACACTCCACAGTTATTTGATCAATATTGAACCCTACATGCTCTTTCTCAACTGTGAAGAAAAATGTTACTATTTATTGTTGAGGAATGCCAAGACTCTATCGGACACTCTCCCTTAAAAAGATAAGACTCTCGCTTAAAGACAATACTCTCTGCGGGATTGTTTATCATAAATAGAATGTTAGAAAAAGAGTACTATTATTACCTACCTAACAAAGACATCTCTAATGTAGTAGTAGGTATTTTATTTTATTTCTTTCCATTACATCAATTATCTTATCACATAATAATTATATTTTTCTCTCTGTTTTATAAAAATTTAGAGTAACAATACTTGATTTTTTTTTGTTTTAAACATTCATTCACACGTTTTTTTTTATCTTTCTCTTCCTATTACAATATAAATTTTATAATATTTATATTTTTTCTTTCTATCAGTACTAGGTATCTAATAATATTATGGATATCCATTTATCTTTTTCCAAAAATTTATGATATGTACAAATATATTTTCTCTCTTTAAGGATTATCACTAGCACTGTTTTTACACCATTTATCGGTAGCATTTAACATTCCAAAATGCTCCACATAATCGTTTTTTTTAATCGGCTTAGGTAACTACTAGTCTGACATAGGCAATACTTACGATTTCTTTTTTATTATTAATATGGTAAGCGGTTGTATGCCAAACTCACGTTACATGAGTGGTAGACAAATTGTATTTACAAAATAATTGGTTCGATAAAAGAGAGATACTAAGAAAAGAAAAAAGTGTATGAAAATTGTTAATATGCGAAAAGAGATAAGAAAATAGTTTTGTAAAAGGCGTTATGAAAAAATGTATTTATAAATATTACAACTCTCTAACTAATTAAGATGCTATTTGAATTCATACTACATTTTTTATAATTTAATTGTTATGGTCTACGAAATTTAAAACAAGTAAAATGAATTTTAGGTTTACAGTCGAACCGAAATTCCCATTTAAGTACAATAAATAAGTACTTAAATAAATGAGTACGTAAATAATATATGTACCGATAGTGTAAATGAATTTTTCCATAAAAAATATAGTGTTAAAAAATTTTATATTGTTATTCAATCATAAATTATTATAATAAATTTATTAAATTTTACAATAATTAATTATCTTAAAGCTATATCAATGATGATTTCTCATTGATTGATCGTATAAAAAATTATATTTAAATTCTAAATAATTAGAAAAAATTGTTTTATGATCAAATTCTATTTTTTAAGATTCCTATATATTTCTAATAAATATGTTCCTATACTTGATAAGCAAAGAAAGACTTGAAACAAAGTGTAAACATGATAAATGAATAAAAAGGAAAAAAGTAGATAGAAAGTAATAGATCGTCTTCATAACTATCAAGAAAATAATTTTGGAAACCCATTTCAATATCATATTATATCACAAATAATGTATACAATGTTTGGTAGAGATTTGACAAGTTGATAAGCACTGAAGCACTTGAGAACCCTCCCTTAAAAAAGCTACCTCTCAAGGGGGTAGAACAAGCCACTTAGTACGTACTCCATTCAGCATACCATTTTACTTGATGTGAAATTTAAGCACCTTATAATACCCAAATCCTTATCAATAGCACCAGTCTTAGAGAACCAATGTCTTAATGACTATACACACTTCACTCGGATTTTTCAATTAGCCTTTTTGAGTAGCCTGAAACATTGACAACTAGTTATGATATCAATTGATAACATTATTACAAGTGGTCTTTTATGACGCACCATCTAAGACGATTCTCAAAAAATTGTCGTAGAATGTTAGGTGGTGGCAATTTTGTAAATAATATAATATGACGACAGTTTGATAATAACCGTCTTAAAAGTGCAGTGTTCAAAGACGATTATTATAAAACCGTCTTAAAAATCAACTATACAAAGTCGGTTTTAAAATATTGTCTTTAAAAACCACCTTTCAAATACGGTTTTCGTAAATCATCTTTAAATTTGCACTTCCTTGTTTTTCTCTCTCATCATTCAAATTTTGAATCATAAACCCCAAGCACGCGTGTGCCGTTTCGCTTCCTTTTCTCTCTCACCATTTCGCTTCCTTTCCCTTTTCTCTCACCTCATTCAAAGCCATGTCTCACTCTCTAGAGTCTTAGGGTTGCAGAGCCATATCTCACTCCAACACCAAGAAGAAAAAGCACCAGCTCAGCGGCGGAAAGCATGAAGAAGGAGGAGAAGAAGAATACATCTGCATCGCCCGCCTCCACTCAGCTGTCCCCGACGCCTCCAAGGTCTCCCGCGTCCTTGAAACCCTTATCGCCATCTTCTAGTGTCCCCCCTTGATCTCTGCCGTCTATGAAAGTAAGCTCCTTGAGTATGAACCTGATAGGCACTTGGTTGTTTTCTCAATTTCTTATGAGGTTGGTACCTATGTTAGGACTTTGTGTGTTCACTTAGGGTTGCTTCTTGGTGTGGGTAGCCACATGCAGGAGCTTAAGAAGGTTAGGTCTGGGATCACGAGGGAGAAGGTGATGATGGAATACTGGCTTTTTAACTAATTGAAATTCTATCTACACTAGTATAATATCACAATACAATATGAATTAGAGGTCGTTAGACATTTGCACATCTGATAGCTTTCTCTCCAACTTTAAGGTTACAGACTAGATTGCATAATTGATGACATTGATTTTAGATTCGTGTGGTTGCTTATTTGCAAATTTGTGTATCTTTACTTTTCTTGGTCTGCGTGTGCTTTCTATCTACTAAATGTTAAACTTAAAAGAACAACGATAAAAAAATATTTAATTGCTTATGCCAATTGCTGATTATTTTTTTACTTTTTAGAACAAAGGAGTTTTACAAATAGTGTTCTATTTCTTAACTAGTCAAAAGCATATTAAGTTTTGCTTCTATGTTATGTGCTTTTTGATGTCTGTTGTGAAACTTACACCAATAATTCATTGTTCCTAGGTCCTGCTTTGGGCTAGTACCAGCTACAATATAGTGCTACAAAACTAGTTTACTGAACCTATCTTTTTTAACTTCCTCCGTGTCTCACCTATGTGTAATTTTCCATTCATCTTATCTCAGCCTATCGTAGCTTATGCATGTAAGTAATTGCTTCTTCATTTTATCTCTTTTCGATCTTTGGATCATTCTTGCATTTACATGATCAGTTAACTTAATTATGTGAGATTTGCAGGAAGGTATGGAATTTTTGGCCTGCTCATTTATTTCTTCATATATCATTTTTTGATACTTGATGAACAACAAAGTTTCTTTATAAGCTATTTATTGTTCTATTATTATTATTATTATGTTATTTTAAATCAGTTCAAAGCATTGAAAGCCATGGCTAAAATCTAGTTATCACAACTGAAGGTACAAAGGTTTGTTAGAATTCATATTTTATGGTTCAAATAGATACCCTTGTAACCATTGCTTTGCCATAACTTATGTTAGATTGTTTAATACTATTCTGTTTTGAAAGGTGTTAATTTAATTGTAATAATGATTCTTTGGCTTCTAAAGGAACATATGGTGAACACTATGTTAGGTCAAACAAGATGTATTCTGTTACTGTACAGTCCAAAATAATAAAATGATATGTGGTCATCTCTTAAAGGTCACTGTACATCCTGCACGTCAGCATTGTCACACTAAAGAGTATATTTATTCAAATAGGGGTAACCACCTTACCATATTATTATCTCATCTCTCTAACAAGTTGTCTACAAGTTATTACTTATCTATAAGTAACAATATATCAATAAGGTACACATTATCTCTTATTTAAAATATAGATAATTGCCTGCTATTATCTGTTATTATTATCTTATCAACATATTATCAACAAGCAATGACCCAAGGCCCATACTCCACGCTATAAATACAACCATCCAGGTTCTCTCTAAACACACCTCAGAGACATTACATATCTCACTATACTTCTATATACTTGAATGCATTACTCAAGTCTCTTATTCTCTACATCTTAGACTGAGTTCTCACACTTAGTCCTTTTCTAAATTGATGTACTTACTTGAGCGTCGGAGTATTTTTCCTTTATTTTGCAGGTCCCTCCTCTAAGTAAAGCCTACTCACTTCCCGACGACACAAGATTTGGAGTCCACTAAGGCTACATCTAGCCCACAAGTGGAATTTCCAGATTTTGGTAAGAACATTTGGCGCCCATCGTGGGGCCTAGGTAAAACTTACCCTGCGGCCTTTCATCCCAATCACTTGACTGTACCCATTCATGGTCAGTGTAACACCCCGTAGGCCTCCAACGTGTTATCATTAATAATATCAGTTTAGCACTTAAAATATGATTTTAAAACCTCAGCGGAAGCACATAATCGTTTCTTGATTCATTATGTATGGAATAAACATAACTCATTGAATACACACACATATACAAAGTCTATATTTCACACCCCTGCTGATCCAGTTTCTTTTCATATCATACATCATAAAGACAGATAGCTTGAACATACAGGCAGATAACCAATTATACAACAAAAATACTCAGGGAAGAGTCTCATATATATATATATATATCATAAATAGTTCTGTACAATATATATACATCACAGTCCACACCACATCGTGGTGATACAAAAGAATATCCGCCCTCATCGAGGGTATACAGAACTATACATGTATCAGGTGTACACATACACCATCATTTATCAAGGGTACAAAAAATAATCAAAACAAATCTGAGCCTTCAAGCTCCATCTGCTGCTTCTCAGTCAAGCAGAAGCGTCTCTACTCGGGCCTCCTGCCCTGAGACTGCTCTCTTCGTCAAGAAGAGTCACCTGAAATCATAAATCCCCACACGGGGTGAGATACACATCTCAGTAAGCTCAGGGTCCATGGGAAATCATTCCCACCCTGGCCCACTATCCACAATGCACACTCAAGGCAATCACACAACCAAATGGCCCACTGGCCCTCATAGCAACATATCCATCATACAAACATGGCGGATCTCATCAACGCCTAAATCACATGGCAGAGAACCCTCAATGCCTAGCGGAGAACCCTCAACGCTTAAGTCACAGGGCAAAGACCCCTCAATGCCCAGAACATATGGCGGAGAACCCTCAACGCCTAGATAATAGCATAATCAATCTCAAGTACATGTATATCACTTTAATTAATGCAACAACCAAATGCATGCATCATGAATCATGACCATCACTCCCCTGGAGTGTGGTGTGCAACCATGCGGGAATTCATCCCCAGGGACACTGAACTTACCTGGCAAGGTCTCGCTCTGTATGCCTTTCCCTGCTCTGTGGTTTCCGCCACCAACAATCTCACAATCAGGGCCTAATCAAGGCATATACAATTTCATATCAAAATCAAGCCAACAGGCATTCTAGCACAGAACATATCATATACAGAATTCCCCTATCCTAGGGTTCAATCAAACTCAGCCCACACCAGGCTGTACACAGACCATACAAGGTCTATCAAGCTGAATACCAAGCATTTGAGTCATCTCAGACTCAATGCAAACATAAGTATGGCATAGTCCCTCATCATCCTCATTATACAAAATACCACTGGAATGGTCCAAGCCTCGCTCAAGGCACCATTCCATTAGCCACACGGGCTCATAACAGGCATAATCAAGGCTCTGGAATGGCCTCAATTCCACAAATGATTTATTACAAAGGCCTCACATACAGGTCACAAAGCCAAATTTCAAAGTTATCTAAATCAGAAACTGAAAGCTAATCCTTCATCTATTCATCGCTCTCTACAAATTTCTCTACAAGACCCTGGGCTAATTCTAGCCCCAGCTTATATGGGTCACTATTCATGGAAACCCCCAGAATCAAAATCAAACGGAGAAACTTGAGTCTCTTACCTCAGTGACGACTCAGAAGACCTCAGGATAGCCTCCTCGAGCTTTAGTGTCCTTTTCAAGCCGTGGGTCCTCGCCAAGACTCAAGTTCTTTGAGTTTCTCCTCTGAGATTCCACCTCTCACTCAAAAGGGGTTTTTCAAGAGTATAAATGAAGGATTAAGCTTTCCCAAAGGTTCCTCTCACACTCAAAGGTCTTAGAAAGGTGTTTAGGCCAAGAAAAGGGGGTCTAAGGAAGCTTGGGCAAGTCTCTAATGGAGGTTAGGGCGTGGGGAAGAAGAAACCATGATTTTTGGGGCCAAAATCTCGTAAAATGGCCTTTGAATACTGGTTCTGCCGACGTTCCCGCGCTATTCGCGCCAAATTAGCGCAACAAAAAGCTTCTTGGACATTTATGGCTCTAATCACACCACTACGGCGCTAACCGCGCCAACTGGGCGCGTCTGTGGCGCTAATCTCACCAAACTGGCGCTATCTGAACCATCAGGCTGCAAGAAATGCCCTTCTGGTGCAACTTCACGCTAACCGCGCCGTTCCCACGCTGTTAGCATGGGATTTTTTTTTTTTGAAAAAAAAACCTGGTTATTATATTCTCCCCACCTTTTTAAGAATTTTGTTCGCAAAATTCAGAGACATACCTGTCAAGCAACTCCGGGTATAACTGCATCAGCTCCTGCTCTCGTTCCCAAGTCGCCTCCTCAGGTGTCCTGCCTTCCCATTGCACTTTGACGATGGGAATGGTCTTGCTGCGGATCTGTTTCTCCATCCGGTCTAGAATCCTCAGGGGTCTTGTAGGACTCGTCAGATTCTCTCTGATCTGAACTGTGTCTGGCTCTACCACGTGTGAGGGATCTGCTACATACTTCCTCAACTGAGACACGTGGAACACATCATGAAGCCCTGACAACTGGGGAGGCAAAGCTAGCCTGTATGCCACTGGTCCTATCCTCTCAAGGATCTGATATGGACCAATGAACCTAGGACTCAGCTTCCTCACACCCAAAGCTCGTCCTACACCCGTCACTGGAGATAGCCTCAGAAACACATGATCCCCCTCCTCAAATTGCAAAGGTCTGTGCTTCTGATCATAATAGCTCCTCTGCCGATTCTGAGCCTTCATCAACTTGTCTCTGATCATCTTGATCTGCTCAGAAGTCTCTTGAACCATTTCGGGTCCAAGGAGCTGCTTCTCTCTTACCTCTGTCCAACACACTGGAGTCCTGCACCTTCGACCATACAAAGCCTCCTCATAAGGTGCAATACCCAGGCTGGCATGATAACTGTTGTTGTAGGAAAACTCCACCAGAGGTAGATATCTGTCCCAGCTAGCACCTTGCTCCAAAGCACAAGCTCTCAGCATATCCTCTAGAGTCTGGATGGTCCTCTCCGTCTGACCATCTGTCTGAGGATGGTAAGCTGTGCTGAGTCTTAGCTGGGTCTCAAAAGCATCCTGAAGTGCACCCCAAAACCGGGAGGTGAACTTCGGGTCTCTGTCACTGATAATACTGTCAGGGACTCCATGCAGCCTCACAATTTCCCTGACATATAACTGAGCCAATTTCCTGTAGTGTAGTCAAATCTCACAGGTAAGAAATGAGCAGACTTGGTTAGCTTGTCCACAATCACCCAGATGGAATCATATCCACTCTAAGTCCTCGGTAATCCCACCACAAAATCCATGGAAATGCTGTCCCATTTCCACTCAGGGATCTCTAAAGGCTGAAGCAGACCAGACGGCCTCTGATGCTCAATCTTCACCTTTTGACACACCAGACACTTTGTCACATGTTCAGCTATGTCTCTCTTCATCCCTGGCCACTAGAAATTCTTCTTCAGATCATGATACATCTTGGTGGCTCCTGGATGGATGCTGTACTGGCCCTGATGTGCCTCAGATAGGACGACATCTCGCAATTCGCCCTTAGGCACCACAATACGACCTTGGTACCTCACCAAATCGTTATCCTCGCAAGAAACATCCTGTTGGCCAATCATGGACCTCACTGCATCATCCTGCTGCTGAGATTCTCGGATCTTCCTGATCAGCTCATTTTCAACCTTGGTTCTGCTCAACACAAGACCATGAGCACCTTCTGTCACCATCAGGTGCATGTCTCTGAATTGCTCTATCAATTTGCTATCAGAGATCATCAAGCATGCAGCAGTCACATTCTTCCTACTCAAAGCATCAACAACCACATTGACGTTGCCTGGATGGTATCTCAGCTCAAAGTCATAGTCCTTCAGGAACTCCATCCAACGCCTCTGTCTCATTCAACTCCTTCTGATCAAAGAGATATCTGAGACTCTTGTGGTAACTGAATACTATCAACTTGACACCATACAAATAGTGCCTCCAAATCTTCAGAGCAAATACCACAGCTGCTAACTCCAAGTCATGAGTAGGATAAGACTCTTCATGAGGTTTCAGTTGTTTGGAAGCATAGGCAACTACCTTTTGATCCTGCATCAACACACACCCAAGTCCCCGCTTGGAGGCATCACAGAACACCTCGAAGAAGCCCTCAGGATCAGGAAGAGTCAACACCGGAGCTGTGGTCAACCTTTGCTTCAGCTCAAGAAAACACTGCTTGCACTCATGGGTCCAGACAAATGGTACCCCCTTCCGTGTGAGTCGAGTCAGAGGTACCACCAACTGGAAAAACCCCTGGATGAACCTCCTGTAGTAGCCAGCCAATCTCAGGAAGCTACGGATCTCAGACACGTCCTTGGGTCTCTCCCAGGACATCACTGCCTCTATCTTGCTGGGATCCACAGATACACCAGCTGCTGAGATCACATGGCCAGGAAACTTCACCTCTGTCAACCAGAACTCACACTTGGCCAACTTAGCATACAGTTGCTTGTCCCTCAAGATCTGAAGGACTGTCCTGAGATGCTCGGCATTCTCGGCATCCAACGCTAACCGCGCTGTTCCCACGCTGTTAGCATGGGATTTTTTTTTGAAAAAACACCAGGTTATTATAGTCACACGTTCCAGTGTTAGACGCGACACCCCGGTCGACGTGTCTAACCCCCCGCAAACTACCATGACAAACGCCGACACCATTCAACAACTTTAGAACCGAATAGCAGAGATGGAACGCAAATACCCGGAAGAGATCGGAAGGCTGAAAGCTGAACGCGATCAGTACAAAGCCGGGTTGAGACATGCCGACCCTCCACCCATTCGTAGTTCAACACAGGGCTATAGAATGGAGAGGCGTAACACACGGCACAATCCTATTGTTGATCGCATCAAGGAAGTCGACATCCCGTTCGGTTGGAAACCTTTACGCCTAGAAAGGTATGACGGCACAACTGACCCGGATGAACATCTTGATGCCTTTCTCTCACAGGCGAATCTCTACACCAACAATGACGCCATACTGTACCACGTATTCCCTACATCCTTAAAGGGAGCCGCGTTAGCATGGTACGGTGACCTTCCCAAGAGTCCATTGACAGTTTCGACATCCTTGTCGAAAAATTCAGCGCACAATACGCTACCAGCCGAACTCCACGATGACGTCTGCGACACTAGCGACGCTGCGCCAGGCCGACAATGAACCCCTCCATAAGTTCATGGAACGGTTCTCACATGTCACTTCTCAGATCATAAATTGCAATCCCAAAGTAGCATTGCATTCCATGATGCTGGCCCTACGACCTGGTAAATTCATGGATAGTCTATGCAAGAAACCTCCTTCAAGCATGGACGAGATGTCAAAATTCCGTAATGAAGTTTGACAAGTCGGACAAAAACGCAAGAAACATGATGTACCATCACAACTGATTCTTGGAGGACCGGAAAAAGACAAAGTCTCACAAGCCGTAGCTTCTCCCTAAATCGCCCCGGTTTGAGAGATATACTCCCCTTACGGTTAATCAAGCCATGGTCATGGATGAATCATTCAACACGGAGGTACAAGTGACATTCCCCGCTCCCTCTAAACAAGGGGGGAATCCCAACAAGTACTACCGTTATCATCGCGGCACCAACCATAATACCAAGGACTGTCTCGCATTGAAGGATAAGATTGCAGAACTTATCCGAGCTGGACACTTGTCGCGGTTTGTGAAAACAACTGATAATACTCCACCAGCTCGAAGGCAAGAGGAGTGCCGATATGATCGTTTCAGACATAATGATAGACTAAAGGACGATGCAGAGGATCGCCAAAGGCATTCACAGCCTAGGCGCTAGCTTCAACCTCCTCGACAACCTGAAGAGGAGCCCATCCAACACATTCGAGGTGTGATTCACACTATCGTAGGCGGATTCTCATATGGAGGGACATCAAGTCAGTCTTGCAAGAGACATTTACACTCTATCCGGGATGTTGACATAAACACCGTCAACATTCCCCCGATGCGGAGTTTACCTCCCATCACATCTACTGACGCCGATTTCGAAGGAATCAACCCTATTCACCAAGATGATCCCATGGTTGTCTTCTTTATCATCGCTAATTTTATGGTGACTAAGGTGCTCATTGATCAAAGCAGTTCGGCTGATGTCTTATACCTGAAGACCTTTAAGAAGTTGGAAATCTCGTCAACAGCTATACAACCATGCTCGGAACCCCTCCTCGGCTTCGTGGGAGAACAGGTCGATATTGTGGGATATGTCGACCAAATGACCACCTTCGGTCAAGGTTCATTATCCCAGAGTTTCATAGTCAGATACAACATTGTGGATGCCGACACATCTTACCTGGTCTTAATTAGTAGAAAAACTTTCAACGAATTGGGAGCTATTGTCTCTACGCCGCATCTAAAGATGAAGTTCCCTACAATGACAGGGGATATTGTCACTGTGAAAGCAGACCAAAAACAGGCCAGACAATGTTATGTCGAAAGCCTAAAAGTGCTACCATATCCTCCTAACAGGAAGTCAGACAGACATGGTACCACTTCGGGGGGCACCACCCGGGTCATGAGTATAGACAAAGAATATATTCCCTGTACACCGATGGTTTATCTTACAAATCATCATGGTGACACCTTCAACAAGGATCCGCGTGACGATAACATCGACAAAGGACCAAAACCGATCGAAGAACTAGTTAAGCTGCAACTCGGACCTAAACCCGGGCAATGCACGCAGCTTACCAAGGAGCTCACCTCTCATGAATACAGACATCTAGTTGATGTACTTTGAAAGTACGTGTCTCTGTTTGCCTGGCAGCCGTCTGACATGCCTGGCATTGATCCCAATATCATATCCCACAAGCTGGCGGTATGTCCACAGGCTAAGCCTATAGCACAGAAGAAGTGGAACATGGGAGAAGAGCGACGAAAGGCTGTCAAAGAAGAGGTAAATAAATTGCTCAAGGCCAACTTCATAAGAGAAGTCAGGTATTCCACATGGCTCGCCAATGTTGTCATGGTCAAAAAAGCCAGTGGCAAATGGCGTATGTGCACAGATTTTACAGACCTTAACAAGGCATGTCCTAAAGACGCATATCCACTACCTAACATTGACAGACTTGTTGATGGGGCATCCGGGTTCCATATCTTGAGCTTCTTGGATGCATACTCTGGTTATAATCAAATCAGAATGCATACCCTGAACGAAGAGAAAACAACCTTCATCATAGAAGACGCCAACTATTGCTACCGGGTCATGCCCTTTGGTCTCAAAAATGTCGAGGCCACTTACCAACGACTGATGGACCGCATCTTCAGAAAACAAATTAGATGTAATGTCGAAGTTTATGTGGATGACATGGTTGTCAAATCTCATAGTGTTACCCAACATGTGGAAGATTTAGAAAAGGTATTTGAAGAAGTTCGGAAGCATGACATGCGTCTCAACCCCAAGAAGTGCACATTTGGGGTAGGCGGAGGCAAATTTCTCGGCTTCATGATTACACATTGGGGTATTGAAGCCAATTCGGACAAATGCTCGGCCATATTACAGATGCACAGCCCGGCTAATGTTAATGAAGTTCAAAAGCTGAACGGAAGATTGACCGCATTATCTAGATTCCTTCCGAAATTAGCCGAGAAAGCAAAACCCTTTTACAAGTTGCTCACCAAAACGACACCATTCCTTTGGGATGGCACTTGTGAGCAGGCTTTCGAGGCATTCAAGAAAACAATTGCTGAACCACCTGTCTTGATTCAACCTTGATAGAATGCACCATTGCTCTTATACCTCTCGGTAGCAAATGAAGTTGTCAGCTCGACACTCGTCCAAGAAGAAGGGAAGCACCAATTCCCTATCTATTTCACCAGCCAGATGTTACATGATGCCGAGAAGCGCTATCAAATGATTGAAAAGATGGCCCTAGCATTAATTACCTTGGCCAGACGCCTTAGGCCTTACTTCCAAAGTCACCAAGTGATAGTTAAGACTGACTATCCCATCAAACAGGTAGTAAGGAAACTAGAATTGGCAGGGTGGATGGTAGCCTGGTCAATCGAACTGTCCGAATTTGACATTCGATATGAACCACGTGGTCCCATAAAGGCACAATTCATGGCAGATTTCCTGGCGAAATTTGCCGGAAAAGACGAATCCACCCCAGACTGGTGGAACCTTTATGTCGATGGAGAATCTAATGTGCAGGGAAGCGGAGCAGGCATCATACTCGAAGGACTCGACAATATTTCGTTGGCGCAAGCTCTTAAGCTTAACTTCAAGGCCTCCAACAACCAGGCCGAGTACGAAGCACTCATAGCAGGGCTCAAACTCACCAGGGAAGTCAGAGCTCGATATTTGAGATGTTACTCCTACTCACAGCTCGTCCAGGGTCAGATAGCAGAGAAGTTTCAAAAAAAGGAAGCCTACTTCTCCAGCATTATCATCTGGCCAAAACACTTATTGACGACTTTAAGTGTTTTGAGATGTATCACATACCTCGAGAAAGTAACACCAGGGCCGATTTGCTATCTAAGCTGGCCAGTACCAAGAAAATCGGGCACCTCAAAACAATCATCCAAGACACGCTCCAAAAACCCACCATTGACACCACCTCGGTAATGACTGTTGAACCAGAGGAACCCACTTGGATGACCCCTTATAAAGACTTTCTCGAAAAGGGAACACTCCCAGAAGATGAAAATGAGGCCCGGCGTTTGAAACGGAAAGCCAGCTACTATGTCATCATTGACGATGAGTTATTCAAAAGAGGATTGATAGCACCTCTACTCAAATGCCTGGACAACTCACAGGCAGACTATGTCTTGAGAGAACTTCATGAGGGCATCTGTGAACTTCATACAGGAGGACGATACCTAGCCACTAAGGTGGTACGAGCAGGGAACTACTGGCCAACACTCAAGACTGACGCCTTCCAGTTCACACGGAGGTGTAAACGTTGTCAGGAGTTTGCGGACATCCCACGGATTCCCCCTGACAACTTACATACTATCTCCTCTCCATGGCCCTTCGCTGTGTGGGGCATGGACATCTTGGGACCATTCCCTAGAGCTCCCAGGATGATCAAGTTCTTGCTAGTAGCAATTGACTACTTCACCAAGTGGATTGAAGCGAAGCCATTACGAGAAATTACAGCCAGTGAGATTGAAACCTTCACCTGGAAACATCTCATATGCAGATATGGCCTACCCTATGCAATCATTAATGACAATGGTACACAGTTCAAGGCACAAACTTATGTAGACTTCCTCACACGGCTAGGTATCAAAGATCTAGTCACCTCTGTCGAACACCCCTAGACCAACGGTCAGGTGGAAGCGGCAAATAGAGTCATTCTCAGAGCCCTTCGTACTAGACTTGACAAGTCCAAAGGTCTCTGGAAGGAGGAACTGCCTAGCATACTCTGGGCATATCATTGTACACCTCAAAGCACTACAAAGGAAACTTCTTTTCGCCTGACATATGGCACTGACGCCATGATCCCTGTAGAGCTGGGTGAACCCTCAACTAGAAGGATGCTTTTTCAGGAACAGTTCAACTAGGATAACATGAGGGTTGAGCTGGAAACCAGTGAAGAACTTTGAGACATAGCCATAATCAAGGAAGAAGCAGCCAAACTCCACATGGCATGAAGATATAACTACAAAGTTCAACCTCAAACTTTTCAGCCAGGTGACTTAGTTTGACGCATCCGAGGTGAATCTCGGAAGGATCCCCGTACAGGCAAACTTGGACCAAACTGGGAGGGCCTGTTCAGAGTTGTCACCATCCTAGACAAAGACACCTACAAATTGCAGGAACTCGGTGTTAAAGACGTTCCAAGAACCTGGAATGCTACTCACCTGAAGTTCTATTTTAGCTAAGGAGATCAAGGTCGGATGGTGTACTCTTTTTCCTATTCACGTTCCTTTTTCCCATTGGGTTTTGGCTTGAAAGGTTTTAATGAGGCCCATCCGAGTATTGTAAGGACCCTTATCCTTTTAGAAAGCCGGTGAAAGGTGCTTAAAAATGCAAGTTTTATGGCTGTTCTGGCATATGGCGCGACCCACTTGAAGGGTGGCGCGACGCGCGCCATATGTGTAATACAGGGCAGATGGCTCTGCCATGCCACGCGAGCCACTTGAATGTTCACGCGAGTCGCGTGGGATGGCCGAGGGTATGACGCGAGTCGCGTGAAGA
>PYAF01005678.1:2988-89330 GCA_007407185.1 Glycine tomentella
TTCATATTCTGTCTCGATATCATTATTAATATATGAGTAACTGGATAAAACCCTTGGAATAGAATAGGTATCTCTTGAGTATCAGTGATGGGATCACGATCATGAGGATTCAAGGATACCAGATGTCTACTCCTAAATTTTAAGTTCCTAGTCTAGAGACACTGAGAATGGGGATCAGTGATTTCGGGTAAGACTAGCAAGGCTTAACTACTTGTATGCATATACAAGGTAAAGACCTCATGAGCTATAGACATGGAGATGTCTTAGCTAAAGTCGTAGGTGAACCTATATGGGTATAGCTCGCACTGAACAGACCCACAAAGAAACTCTATGAGGAAATCTCAAAGATAGTATCATTAGAGTAGTCTCTTATTATTTGGGTGTGTCTTTCCTTAGACCAGAAGTTTTCACCTAGACTGTGTTTTAGAAGACATGCTTTGATTGTATACCTCGTCTGCCTGAAACATGGAGACACATAGGTATATCTTTGGGCATGTCTTGAAAGAACACGAGTCTAGGGTGACTAGCTGAAGGAATTCGTCAAATCTATGTGATAGATTAGGTTATCTGTAAACCGGAGAAATCGAGATAACATTTACGGGACTCAGGAATCTATGCATAGTAAAAGAAATCATGAGATGATTTGTCTTTAAAGTCAGTAAAATTGGAGACTCCCTATTTCATATTAAAGCTTACCCTAGACCACAAAGGCTGATACGTTTCCTTACACTAGGTTTTATGGGAAGGTAACCGAGACGAAAGGAAATACATACGGAAACCAAATAGATTTAATAGGATGATCTTGTCATTTACCTAACTAGTTCTGGGGCAACAAAGCATTACTAGTGCTCTGTGTTGTCATTAAATGAGTAGTGGCCTTGTTGGGCCCAAACTCATTTATGTCAGCAGCTATGTTGGACCTAATGGGTCACACACTAACACTTTATTGTCATGACATTATAGCATTAAAGGCTTTGAGCCTAATAATGGTTGTTGGTCCAAGAAAGAGTTTGGATACTTATCTTAAAGAAAGAGGGGCGCATGAATAGAGTTAATGGGCTTGGATAGTCCTAGACATTATTAATTAAATTAAATAGTTAAATTAATTATCTAATATTTAAATTTGATAATTTAAATTTTGAATTTAAATATGAATTAACTATAGTAGTTAGTTTCATATCAAAAGGAGAAGATAAGAACTAGATTTGAATTTGAATTCAACTAGCATCTTATCATGATCATGTCCTAGATTTTAGGAAAAAGTTTGAGGGCTGATTATGGGCTTACATACGGCTGATATGTGATTATCATTTGGCAAAAAAAAAATCCCAAGTAATTGACTTGGTCTTAGGAGGATAAGATAGGAGGTTTTTGACAATTTTTGAAATGCAACAACTCTATCTTTTCTTCACGTGTGGGATGCTTCATGATCAGAATTTTTGGTTAAAAAAATCTGACTCAAACTCTTCTATAAAGTTTGCTATTGTGATCATAGTTCTCTAATAGTTTTAGAGGAAAAATCCTATCTACTTTCCTTTATTTTCACGTGCCCCTTTGTGTGAGTTTTGGCTGAAAATTCAGCCACCAATATCATCTATTGGTGAACCTCTTAGATAAGTAAAAACACTTTAAAACCTAACCTTCTTCCTCTCCATTGGTGTGCCTAGCCTGCCTCCTTTGGTGTTTGTTGGTAGCCTTCAGGAAGTGTTCTTGAGTCTTGACAAGAAGTGGTGTGGATCAATATTAGAGGGCTTGTATCTTCAAGCCTATCCTTGATCATCAAATTTCGAATATAAACAAGGTAACATCTATGTCCTAAAGAATGATTCTTGTGCGGTATGTGTGTTTCCGCTTGAAAAATTTTGTTTTTCTCACATGCCTTCGGCCCTCAAGGCCCTATCTTTCATCCATTACCTGGATGGAACACCACATTCTTTTTAAATGAGACATTTTAGGCTATATTAAAGTTCAAGACTTTCTATTTTAGTGATTAGGAATCGTGTGGGATTCAATCCATTCTTTTACATAATTACACACATTGGAATGCCATGCTTTAGAGATGAAAAGACTGAAAGTATAAAATTCAAGCATTGAATGATGAACACGTCATCAAAATGTTTCAAGGCCTACTAAAAAGTCAAAAATATAAAGAGAAGTGCTAACCCGGCTTTTGTTTTGGAATGTGACCAAAAGTTCTAAAATAAAGCTGAAAAAAAAGTTCCAAAATATTGAAATTGAGAGTACCTTGGAAGGGCACACCTTTTGGGCTGCCATCTCCACTTAGTGTAGCTTCTATTCAATCTTCCATTTCCCTCACAATCAAAACCTTCATCGATGAAACGACACGAAACTTTGGAATAAAGGGGATAGCTTTCATAAAAAAACCCAATGCCCTTTTGTTAAATCACACCCTTCAACTCTCTTCTTCTGCTCAATCTTCTTCAAAATAGGAACTTGAGTTTTCTAAATTTGTGACTTTGCTGGCTATATTGCAACTTCTCCAAGGCATTTTGTGCATTATTGTACACCCCGGGTTTAGAGGTGGTGCGGTTGTGTAGGTAGGGTTTTCGAACCTTGTTGTCCCTATTGTCGCTGCAGAGAAGAAGCGCCACCGCAGAGGAGACTGTTAAAAATCGATGAGACTGAACTCGAACGTGACCCTAAACACGCACAAATAGTGCGTTTTGAGGAACACATAGCTATAGAAAGTGCAACGAGAAAGGGAAACAAAGAAGGAAGCATGATAGTGAGATGGAGAGTAACAAACACAAAAAGTTAGAGTTAGGTTTTTTGTTTGTGTGCCTTGTGGGGTTCGATGGTGACAGAGGCAACTTTGTGGCGCTGCTAGAGGGGAGCAACCATGCTGATGGTGTCAAACTGAAGACACATAGTGGTAGAGGGAAACCTTAAATGTTGGTGGTGTCGGAGTCAAGAGACTTAGTGGTAGAGGGGCACCAACAAGTTAATGGTGTCGAACAAAGTGAGAGAGGCAAGACCTAGGGCATGAGTGGTGAATAAAAATTGACAATGGTGCTATTCAAAGACAGTTCCTGCAAACCATATTTGAATTTCAAAAATGAAGATGGTTTCCTTAGTTATCGTCGTCATTTTTAAGTTTCAACGTTGTTTTGCCTAAAACCGTTATTGGAATGTTTGCTTTATTTACAAAATTACCACCGTGGATAGTATTACGACGTTTTTTGTACAACTGTCGTTGTACTTGTGTCATAAAAGGCACAGTTTGTAGTAGTGATTCTAAGTACTTTAGAATGAATGAACATGTCTACTTCTTAAACTAGTAAACATTGAAACACTTAAGCAAAATCTTAGTCATCACTGAAACACATCATCCTTTGAATTTGAAATGCTAATGGTTTAATTAAAACCAAGGATGTGGATTCAACAATCAACTATTTTGAATAGTTTAAAAAAAATACATGAAATTTCCCTAACATCATTACTACATCATCATTTAATGTTATTACTTGACTACAGAGACTAAAACAAAAAAAAAATTTTAAAGGACAAAAATAAAAACGAAAAACATTAAAGGACTAAAAAACGCTCTTATTTTATAAGGACCAAAAGGCTATTTAGCACAAAAAATTATAAACAAATAAATTATTAATTTTTCTTTAGCACACAATTTCTAAAAATAGGACGAAGACATCCCAACTATGTTGGCACCTCCATGCCCATCTATCATCAGCAAGAAAACCACAATATTATCAAAGAAAATTAAAAAGATAGAATCCAACAAAATATCATAGAGGGGACTAGCCACTCCTAGACTCTAGTCTACCATGTAGAAGTAAAGTCCAGGTTGTTAGAACTCAAGTCACTTAATGCATAAAATATGTAAGGCTCGCACAAGGGCAAATGCATCCTATGCAATAGTAACAGTGGACTCGAAAGTCCGATATCAAATCCAAAGAACCAGTTGTATTCCCAATCAGTCAAGTTTATTAAACTAACAGTTGATGTGATTAAAAAGAGGATATTAAATGTTTTTATGGATTTGGTTTTTAGAAGAAAACAAACAAACAAATGCAAAGAGAGGTTTTGAGTGATGATAAGAATAAACAGGGATTATGACTCACTAGTACCGACTTCCCCCCATTTTCAGTATTAATAAAATTTCTTTCCCAGTTAATTATCGATCCCCAAAATCAACTAAATCAACTAAAGTCTATAATTAATGTCAGAAGATGCTCTTTGCCTTAAATCAATACTCCAATGATCATGGATCTATCAATTTAAGTCAAAGGATAAAATCAATTTTAGAGATGATCAATTAAATATTAACTAATCTATTGGAGATTAACTAAACAGTTTGATTATGCAATTTGGTGCAAAACATTCGCTACCTAGATCTACCAATTACATGCAGATGATTACTATTATGCAATTAGTTAAGTATTATAATGGTCGGTTTCAAATAAACAGTAAAAACAAGGAAGAAAATTAAACATAAAATAATGAGAAATTGCATTAAGAACAAGCAGAAGAATATATTTTGACAGTTACATCATAACCCCAAGACTATGTAGGGGAACTAGTTGCTCATGATCAAAGCAAAACTAGGAATCTTATATGAGATAAACATATACATACCAATAGGTAGGAGTGATGATCACGATCTTTCCTAATGGTGTTGTCCATGCTTCACAGCTCTCAAAAACCCTCAAAGTTCTCTCAAATTCGTAAAAGGATAAAAGTGAACAAAAGATTTTTTTTTCAAAGAGAGAGACTTCATTCCTTATTTATAATATTTTGTAGAGTTTCTCCTTCTATCTTTCCTTAACTAAAGAATATTATCAATTAGGATTTAAATTTGGAAGGTGATCCTTGTAATCTTTAAGTGACAAGTGACATAAGCAGACCGCAGACGTACAAAATTACTGCATGTGTACAAAATTATCATAGTCATACAAAATTACCATGATCGTGGCCTTCTGATTAGTTCCCAAAATTCATGATATTGATCTCTTTTTCAAATGAAACCTCTTAAGCACCTGTCTTTCACAAACTCACTAAACTATGAGTTTTGCCAAATAAAATATATCAAAATACATGAATATGGCATGAGTTCCAAGGCCCACTATGCCCTAATTCGAGTTTTCAAGGTTTCTAGCCTAGTTTAGTGGATGAGGCTTTGTTTAGTGGGTTTCTTAGCTTCCTAGATTGATTATTAGTGCCTTAGATGGATTTAAAAGACATACCTAGGACATAGACTCTTGCTCTTTAATCTTGGCTTTGCTACTTTTTTCCTTTTATTTTTTGGCTTTGTTTTGACTTGTTGATAGTGCTCTTACTTGTTGGTTTTTACTTCATCAGAACCCAATGGCAGAACATCCTTGGATATTCATCTTGAAAACTTGAAAGTTCTACAACTCAGGAAGTCATACTTTTAGTTGTCTCTTTATTGCTTATATAATTGGTGTCCTAGCCTATAGAAGTCAAAATTTCATTATTGACATATTGATCTATGCCAAAGTCAATAGAAAGTCATTCCAAGTTTATCAAGCATGATGATCAGCTATGTACGTACAAATATTGAGGTCAAAGTCTAGTGTTGTAAAGTCAGTTTGCACATTCACAATGGACGAAAGGTGACAAATCAAGTACTGGCTCAAAAACAATTGCTTGTTGAATCCACATACATGGTTTTAATTATGACAAACCATTAGCAATACAAATTATAAGGATGACAAGATTATGTGATGAGTATAATTCTACTCAAGTGTTTTAGTGTCAAACTTATTAAGAAGGTTTACCCATTCTAAGGTACTCATAATTATGCTCAAAAAGATTGGCTAAACATTTGTCATGAATGAAGAACTCATACGATTCCTTAAATCCCATCTGCATGATGAAGAATGCTTCTCTTTGAGTACTTGTTTATGGAAATGGACAAGACATCAAGGCCTTACAAAGAAGATTTATCAAAGACTACAAGCAGAGCATCCAACATCATAATGAAGTTGTATCAATGTCTACATCAGAATGATAAAGAACCTGACTTTGAAGTCTGAACTTCATAATAGAATTCATAATGGTTCAGAATGAACCTCAAAAGATAGCATCTCACTTTCCATATGTTTCAACACACATTGAGGGCACATCAGAAAGTGAATGTCAATTACATTAGAAGATGCAATCAAGTTGAAAGTTGAATATTTCCATGAAAAGAACTTATGTGAATCATCATAATGAAAGATTGAAGACACTACACGGTCTAACCTTGGACAGAATACTAACACACTAGCAATTGTACCTTCACTTTATACTTATGAAGCAATCTAGTTCAGAATGCTTTGTTCTGTGAACATGTGTTAAGGTTGATGAATTTGTGCTACTTTAGAAAGACATATCATTTTATCTTCATCAAAAGGATCTACTTCAAGTATGGATCCTTTCCTAGTTAACATCAGAATCACCATTCTGATGTTACTTCAAAATGCTCATCAGAAAAGTCCCTTAGAATGGGAACCTTAGAATGATTCAGCTAGTTGTCACTTCATGACAACTGTCTAGCCTGTCTACTTGCTCTAGAAGTTTTCCAATTGTATAGGCTCCACTCCTACAGTCTTCTTTGGAGCTTTAAGAGGTTATTTTCAAGAGCATCATGATGTTAAGTTAAAGCCTTCCAAGTGAGAGAAACTCAAGCCAAGTTCTCTGTGTGAGAAATTTGTCATTGATGCTTCAATCCTCTCAATAGAGAGAGACCCACATCTATGAAAAAAAGCTTGTAATTTGTAATAGGTATAAGATATTGAAGTGAGAGATTGTAATTTCCTGATTGGAAACCCTCTTGTGAGGTGAAGATCTGTGTCTGTAGAGTCAAAAACACAAATTCTTCTACTTTTGAAAGTCTAACAGTGGCTGGCAAAGATTATTTACATTGGGGTTGTTGGTCTAGCTATAGTAGGTGTGAAGTCCAATGGTTTGCTAGTCCAGCAGTGATTGGTTGTATTAGTGAAATCCAATCTTAAAAGGTGAGGACTAGATGTAGCTGGGGTGAACCAATATAAAAATCGTTGTGCATCATTCTCCTTTTTTCTCTATGTGCATTGATTTTGTGGTTTGTCTGTTTATTATTTTTCTTAATCATTAAAATGGAAAACCTTTAGAAATTTTCTTAAATTGAACATTTCCAGTAAAGTCTTTGTAAGCAAACAACTCCTTTTGAAACAGAGCTTTGAATTGTAAAAACTTCTTCTCCAAAATTGTTTGCATTTTCATTCTGAGCTCAAAACAGTTCTTCATTCTGATATTATATCAGAAACTTATTTTCTTTCAAAAAGAAGGATTTAAATTTTTGTGGAAGCACAATTCAATCTTCCCTTGTGGCATTTTTGTCACTTCATTTCCCTCAAGTTGGTATCGTCTCATCATAAATGATGTCAGTTTAAAACAATGTGATCCAAGGTGTTCAGGTCGACCTGTACAAGACTACCCTTAGCCTAGGATCTCAACCCAAAATGTAAGGATTTATAAACCCAAATTATGAAGTGAATCAATTCGAGTAAATTCAAAGTTTAAAATAAAAATTGGTTTCAAGTTGGTATCATCTCATCATAAATGATGTCAGTTTAAGACAATGTTATCCAAGGTGTTCAGGTTGACTTGTACAAGACTACCCTTAGCCTAGGATCTCAACCCAAAATGTAAGGATAATTATAAACCCAATTTATGAAGTGAATCAATTCGAGTAAATTCAAAGTTTAAAATACAAATTGGTTTGTTCAAATATCTTAGTTAAATTAAATCATAACGAAAAAGCCATAAATTCGAGTAAATTGGTTTGTTCAATTCGAATCAATTTATAGTGTCGATTTAAGCCATAAATCTAGTCAATGTGGGACTAAACACCACCCTTGAGGCTGCAATTAAGGCATCCCCCAAAGAGGACGCAACTAAAGGAGGTTAAGGGGTCACAATCAAGGTGGCTCTTAGACACTGGGCATTAGGCAAGTTAAAACAAAATGAAAAAAGCTGCTCCCCATGAAATTGTAATGAACTATATCGTGTATTTGAAAATTCCTTGCAAAAATGTTAAACAATGTTCTTGGAGAAGGGCAACAAAAATCAGAAGGGAAGAAAAGAAGAAAACAAAATTAGTCATGTTGTTCAAGGTTGACAAAGAAACAAATGGGAACAGAAAAATATACATATCATGGATAATATTTAGTCATTAATTAAGTATCAAACTTATATGATCAGGTAAAATCTAGCCTACCTAATCTAAATACCAAATCCCAAAACAACCTTTAGACCCTTTGTAATACACTTAAAACATCCAATCATCCAGAATTAGGCATAACAATAATATTTAATTACTCAAAGAATAAAATGAAAATAAATTTCCGAAATAAAATTATCATTTCAGTTGCATTGGGAATGGATGCTTCATTATAATTTGTTGGATTGTCAGAGTCAGACTGACCTACTTTACACATGTTCACCGATATCCCATTCTCACCAGTAACCCTCTCAGATGAACATATATCACTTTGTTATCCTTCAAAATCCTAATGTTACTGGTGGTTCTTTGTGGTATCACAGGTCCTCACACACACTAGTGCACTCACACAAACACACAACAATTTCTATGGTAGAATACTTTTGATGTATTTAGATAATGGTCTGTCAAGCCACACATTAGCCTTTTACATGAGATGCTATTTATAAGTAATAACAAGTGGGAGCAATTTAAAAAACATTCATATCTAATAAATTGTCTACTAACGTAAACTTAAAGAAACTTAAAGACATGACTCTTCACCTGAGTAACTCTTCACCTAGGGAGATGATTCTTCACATGAGTAACTTCTTCACCTAGGGACATGACTCTTCACATGAGTAACTTCTTCACCTAGGAACATGACTCTTCAAATATCTAATTTATTATTATTAAAGTTTAATCCAACAAAATCCCCCATAAACTTTAAATATTTCTTCCGTCTTTCATCCCCAACATTTTCTTACAATTTTCTAGCAGCAATGTCGGTAATGGTTTCGTGAAAACATCTCCAACATGATCTCGGCTTGCCACATGAAGTAACTCCACCTTCTTTCCTTTTATTTGATCTCGGATGAAGTGGAATCTGACGTCGATATGCTTGCTCCTTTCGTGATTGACCGGGTTCTTAGCTAACTCGATTGCTGACTTATTATCTACTCAAATCTCAGTTGGACTGTCTTGAACTTGTCCCAGCTTTTCCAATAGACTCTTCAACCAAACTGCATGGCAAACGCACCAGGATGCCACAACGTACTCGGCTTCACAAGTTGATAGAGTCACAATTGGTTCCTTCTTTGACATCTAGACAAAAGTTGTGTTTCACATGAATAATACATAACCAACCGTGCTCTTCCTATCGTCCACGTCTCCACACCAGTCACTGTCAGATTAGCCCTTTAACCTGTAATTTTCCGACTTCGAGTAGAGAAGTCCTTGAGAGATTGTTCCTTGAATATATCTTAGAATCTTTTTAGCCGCTTTCCAATGAGAGTAACTCGGCTCTTCCATAAACCGACTTATAATTCCAAGACTTAAACACAGATCCAGCCTCGCACATGTTAAATATCTCAAGCATCCCACCAAGCTTCTATAGTTTCTTGCATCAACACGTTCTCCTCTATCATACTTTGAAAGTTTTGAACCGGGTTCCATAGGAGTTGAAACCGAGTTACAATCCGACATCTTAAACCTTTTCAATATTCCCTTAGCATAAGTCTTCTGAGAGACAAATATTCTGGCTTTGTCCTGTCTGACTTCCAAACCGAGAAAGTATCTCATTAGGCCAAGATCAGTCATTTCGAATTCTTTTGACATTCTTTTCTTGAACTCTTGTGTCATTTCTTCACTGTTCCCCATAAAGATCAAGTCATCAGCATATAAAGCTACAAGCAACAAATCATCTCTGTTTTTCTTAATATAGAGGGCATGCTCATAAGGACACTGTTCAAAACCATCCTCCTTGAAGTATGCATCAATGCGAGCATTCCAAGCCCTCGATGCCTGTTTTAGTCCGTACAAAGCTTTCTTCAATCCTAACACTTTCTTTTCTTCTCCGGCTTTCAAGTATCCTGGGGGTTGTTCGAGATACACTTCCTCTTCAAGTACACCATTTAGAAATGCCGACTTGACATCCATTTGGTTAATCAGACATCCAAACTACGCTGCTTGCGAGATCAATAGTCTGATTGTCTCCATTATTGCAACGGGTGTGAACACTTCGTCATAGTCTATTCCTGCATTTTGTTTATACCCCTTAGCTACCAGTCGGGCTTTATATCATTGTACCTCTCCCTCAGTATTCATCTTTTTCTTATAAATCCATTTAACTCCAATGGGCTGACTTCCTTTTGACAGCTCGGTCAACTCGCAAGTATCATTCCGTTTAATGGCCTTGATTTCTTCATTCATGGCGGTTTTCCATTTTTCATCTCGAATTAGCTCTTCGAATGTTATTTCTTCAGAATCTGTCAACAAACAAATAAGGTGAGTTTCATTAGTTGAATCATACAGGTCCTGCAAACTCCTCATTCAGGGTTGTCTCATCTCGTCTTCATCAAATGTCTCACTTCTTGCCGGGATCCAACTTGGTGATCCACCTTCCTTCTCTTCTTGTTGAGTAAGCGTCTGTCCGGGATCTAAGATGATCTCGGATGAAGTGCTCCAGTTCCATTCATCTTCTTCATTAACTTTCACATCTCGGCTTATTATTACTTTCTTGGTGTCGGGATTCAACAACTTGTATCCCTTTGTCTTTTCGTTATATCCAATGAAAATAAATTTCCTGCTCTTGTCTTCCAACTTGGTTCTTTGCTGATCAGGGACGTGTGCATAAGCAACACTTCCGAAGACTCTGAAATGGCCTACTGATGGCTTCTGACCCGTCCATGCTTCCTGTGGGGTTTTTCCATTCAGACTGGAATGCAGACAACGATTATGCACATATACAGCACACAGTACGGCCTCCCCCCAAAACTCCTTAGGCATTTTCTTCGTTTTTAACATTGATCTTACCATGTCAAGAATGGTACGATTTTTCCTCTCAACTACTCCATTTTTTTGTGGTGAGTACGGTGCAATTAAGAACCTTCTTATCTCATACTCCTCGCAATACCTTTTAAATGCAATTGATGTGTACTCCCCACCTCGGTCAGAACGGATCGACTTGATTCGCCTTCCAGTTGCATTTTCTATCATCATCTTAAAATTCTTGAATACTTCAAGCACTTTGGATTTTTCTTCCAGCAAATACACTCAAGTTTTACGACTAAAATCGTCTATAAATGAGACAAAATACCTTTTTCCACTGAAAGACCCAAGAGAGATGGGTCCACACAAGTCGGTATGAATTAGTTCTAATGGTTGTTGAGATCTGTATTTGACCGTCTTTTGAAATGGACTCCTAGCATGCTTGCTTAGCACACATTCTTCACAAAATCTCTTTTCACAGTTCAAACTTAGCAACCCATCCACCATTTTCTTGTTTATCATCTCGGTCAGGCTTCCGTAGTGAAGATGTCCAAACCGGTAATGCCATAAGGATACTTCATCACTCATCTCGGTTTGCAAACAGTCGACCTCGGCCTTTGACATCAACCTTTGAAGCATCTCCAAACGAAACATGTATGGCTTCTATTTGTCTCATATTACTGAACAAATGCTTATGCCCACACATATGATTGCTTGCACTAGTGTCTAGATACCATTCCATCTCGGATCCCTGGTTGACTTCACTTCTAGTCATCATCAGAATTCCTCCATCTCTTACTTCTCCTTCTGTAACAAGGTTTGAAGTTTCATTTCTTCTTTCATCTCGGCAATCCTTCGCAAAATGTCCGACTCGACCACAGTTGTAACATCTATCCGAGTTGCAATCTCTCGAGTAATGTCCACACTTTCCGCATTTAAAACATTCTACATTCGTTTGATTTGAATGTCGACCTCTTCCACGACCTCGGCCTCGCCAATTCTGCCGACTTGATTCAGCTTGCTCCTTATTCCTTCCTTCTTGACCTTGGCCTCTAACACCTTGGTCATGTCCACGTCCACCTCGGCCACGACCTCTAGCTCGGAAATTGTGAGAATAGAGCGCTTTCTCGTCTTTGATTGAAGCTTTTGTCTGGAGTGCTTGCTCCAATGACTCTTCTTTCTTCTTTTTCTTTCTTTGTTCATGTGCCTCCAAGGAACCAACAAGTTCGTCAACGGTGAGCGTTACTAGGTCCTTTGACTCCTCAATCGTACATACAACATTCTCGAAGTCGTCAGTGAGAGACCTCAGAATTTTCTCCACCACTCTGGCATCGGACAACACCTTTCCATTTTTGTTTACTTGATTTACCACGGTCTGGACCCAGGTGATGAAACCGGATACCCCTTCTCCTTCCTTCATTTTCATTCCTTCCAACTCTCCACGGAGAGTTTGAAGTCGAACCTGTCTAACTCGATCGACTCCCTTGTAGACATTTGCAAGAATGTCCCACGCCTCCTTTGAAGTTGTTGCACCAGCGATCTTCTCAAACCCGGAATCATCAACAGCCCGGAATAACATGTACAACACCCCTTTGTCTTTCAACCTCGTCTCCTTCAATGTCTTGTTATGCGCCATCGTATATCCTGCTGTGGATGTTGGTTCCTCGAAACCACCATGGATAACCTCCCAACTATCATGGGCTCCCAAAAGAGCTTTCATCTGGATACTCCAATTTTCGTACTTATCCTTTGTAAGGCGGGGTAGTGGCAGACTACTACTTGGCCCACTCTCCATTTTCTCACGCTCTGATATCAATTTGTGGTATCACAGGTCCTCACACACACTGGTGCACTCACACAAACACACAACAATTCCTCTGGTAGAATACTTCTTATGTATTTAGATAATGGTCTGCCAAAACACACATTGGCATTTTACATGAGATGCTATTTATAAGTAATAGCAAGTGGGAGCAATTTAAAAATCATTCAAATCTAATAAATTGTCTACTAACGTAAACTTAAAGAAACTTAAAGACATGACTTTTCACTTGAGTAACTCTTCACCTAGGGACATGACTCTTCACATGAGTAACTTCTTCACTTAGGGACATGACTCTTCACATATCTAATTTATTATTATTAAAGTTTAATCCAACATTCTTCTCCTGGGCGGAACTAACTTAACATAAACTTTCCAATGCTACGTCTTTTACATCAACTTTTCCTCGATCAATCAACTGCCAAAGAGTGAATGCCAATTTAAAACAAGCAGAGGATAAGATCAATTGTTTAAAAAATTACAGTTTTATCCAAAACAAATACACATGTGGATATACTTATAATGCAGAATACCTTCTTCAAAGCAAGTGCAAAACTGAGAGTCAGATGCATCAACATTCTCATTGGCTCTCCCTACCACTCCAACATCTTGTTGGGGCACAGCACCACATCCCAACATGTCGTCATGAGCACTTAACCTGCAATCAGATAATCCTCCATCTGGCGATTCATCATTATGGTTTAGTTTGTCAGGAGTACTATCAGAGGCTAATCCTCTATTCCTGCAATCTTTCAAGTTCTGCCACCATTCACTGCAATGTCACTGGAAAGCCATTGGCTTCTGAAATATCATTCCTACCTGCGATAGAGCCTTTCAATGGCAAGATGCTCCTGTTTTCTGGTAGATCTGAGTGCTTCAAGCAAAAAGCCCGCAACTCAACCTGACAAAGCATGACACATAACAAGCAACTCCAGTAGCACTACAGTTGAAACACTTGTGACTTAAAAAATAGGGGCCATTGGCAAATTAGAAACTATTCCGACATTGATAGTCAACATCTTGTTTAACTTTTTTTTTACTTTCTTCCTGGATTCGTGGAAAGGGAAGTGACTTTGCCCAGAAAAATACAGATTACTCACATTATCGTTACCATACTTTGCCCAAACCTCCATCCTATGTCTAGCTTCCCTTGCACATAAAGGACAGAAAGAAGCTCTGCAGCTTCCTGAAAGTACCAAATAGAAGAAATGACTTGCAAGTTACAAGAATTTGAGGAGTGTAATATAGTTAAGAATACAAACTTACAAATACAACTAATACATGATCAAAAGGAGCATATCAATTTAAATATTTACTATTGAGATTTGATAAACAGTAGCTGCAGCACATCACTGACCCGACTTTAATCAACATGTAGGCCCCAAAGTTAATGCTAAATGTGGAAACATAGAACATTCATAAATGACATATGCTGAGGTTCCAAATAAGACTCCTATTTATTAGAAGAACTATTCTTTGTTCCCGAGTCAATCAAGGATGAGTCAATAGGTGAAAATGACCAACACAAGTAAAGCAGCCCCACGCATGTACTATGCTTAAGATAAATTTAAGTTACCAAACCTAATTTGCAACAATCAATAATTATTATTCACTTACTTGTGTTACAATTGTCCATTGCACATCTGGGGGAAGTCTAACAAAATCATCAAACTTGGTCCCGATTAGAATTGGAATTGCAGTTTTCAAATTAAACAAAATGTCATCAGAAATTTCATAAAAAAATGTCAAAATCTTCAAAATATTGATATGATCTTTAAGTTAACACAGGATACTTAGTTATATTAACAAGCCATTTTGATATCTTGAACAAATAGCATACTGCAACAAGTAAATACTCAGTTCCTTTCTCTGTCTAATATTAATGAGAAATTAATGTCATTTTCCTAATTCAATAGTTAGTAAAGTCTCATTCTTATCATAATGTGGTTACTCAATCCATTTACACCACTTCTTCAAAATTTCTCTCGTTTATTTTCAAAAGAGTTTCCATCCCAAAAGCCTTTGAAAACTACACTATAATTTAAACAGTGGCGTCACTTTGTGAAATAAAATCAATTCAAGTAATAGTACTACATAAGCCCTGCAAAATTATTTTTTATGGTACCTGATTCCACTTTCTTGCTTCACTATGCCATCCAACAACACTGCACGACCATAGCAAAGTACAAAAAAAAAAAACACCGTTAACGTTTCTAAGAACCCTCCACCAAACTCATGACAAACAGATAATAATATCTCTCAGCTACCTATTTAGTGTACAACGACTGGTGAGATCGAGCATAATCAAAATCACAACTGAATCTTCACAAGCCATGGGAGTTTGATCCAGGGACCTTTTATCACCTGCACCCGCCACATAATATAATACTTCACCATCAATATATCAATTAACTCCCAAAAAACTAAAAAGAATAAAAACAAAAAAGTGAATGTAAAAGTACACAGAAAATTGTAATAAAGGTAAAGTTTAAGTAAAGTACCTGCAACATCCCATATTCTAAACGAAATACGAGCTCCTTGAACAGACAAATTTTGTCCATTAGATTCAATCCTTCCATCTATAAGCTGCTCTTTTCCTGCTCATTCCCCACATACTTGATCTGAAAATAGGAATTAACATAACCCAAGCTAGTTAGAACCTTTAAAATAAAAGACTACTAAACTCGACCAATTTCAAAAGAAATAAATAACATATGCAGGGAGAATCTAATCAACAAACTTTCATAGTAAATTTGTTAATTCTCATGATAAATAAGCTTGAGAATTTTATAGAAAAAAATGAGTGGCTGAGAGTATTGTCGTTGAGAGTCAGGTATTAATCTCTAGAGACAAATATTCTCTTATATGCATAGACTTGCAATTGAAGCCTAACTACAAGCTAAAGATTTCTATTTCTTTGCAAATCAAAATGATAATGATGTAAAAGTTTAAAAATTTCTAGTACACGCTTTGTTAAATTCTTTTTTTAAAAAATGGTAAAGTTAGAAACATGCTGACCACAAAAGTAGTTTTCCAATATGGAAATCACCTAACAAGCTGATCTTCAGGTTCACCAAATCGGGATCAGAGTCATAGCTACCAGTGGTGGTTGCAGCAGAGGAGAAGACGTTGTTAGCATCAGACGGCGGCGAAGAAGAGGGGTCCCGGAGGGGTAGTTTTCGGTACTAAGATGCCCTTCGGTGACGGAGCAAATAAGAAGTCTGTTCCAAATGAAGCGAAAAAAGTGTCCAACGAAAGGTACCCTATTGAGGATGCCCCAACGGACCTCAACCTTAACGATTTTTCGGCACAGCTGCGACATCTTCCTAGTGGTGTCGTAAATGATCTTCTTCGCCATCGAGAATGGTTTTTCTGTCGAGAAGGGCACAGGCTTTAAAACCTAATTTGAAAATTGGGAACGCAAACATCAAAACGGTTTTAGATAACCGTCCATGTAGCTTATAAAATGACTGACGGTCTATTTAGAAATCGTATTCATTTTGTCCTTTCAAAAAGACATTTGTCCAAAAACCGTCATTGTAATTTTTCAAATAATTGCAAAATTGTCACTGCTTAGCCTACTAAGATGGTTTTCACACAATCGTCGTGGAAGTAGTGTCGTAAAAAGGTATATTTGTAGTAGTGATAGTTACTTCCTCAACAAGTTTATAAATACTAGAAGTTTTGAAATGTGGAAGTAACAAACTTGAATGTGCATTGTTTATTTCCTAATATTGTTGCATATTAATATTGAACTTGGTAAAAAAAAGGGGTTTAATAACTGAAATATCAGATTCTGAAAGAAGATTCTTTGAATACTAAAATTATGTATTGAATTTGGATTCTTGTATCCATAATTCAAAAAGTTTTTGTAATTATTGCCGAAGAACTGAAATAAAAGATAGGGTTCTCCGAAGCTCCTAAATTACCTTGTAATCTTGAGCTTCATTTTATGCACATCTATAAACGATAGCTGATAGAATAGTCAGTGTGTACCTAAACCTAAACTAATACTTTGATTTGTGAGAACCAAAAGTGAATTGGTAAGAAAAAAAATACTTAGGTTATTAGCTTGAAATGGCTAGTGTAATAAAAGTACTTGGATGAAGTATGAAATAGCTTGCAAAAACAATACTTATATCTTTATGAAAGATAATGAAACTTGTTGGATTGTCAAAAACTGAACGTAGTCTCAATGGTTGAGACAAATCGTTTTAAATCTTTGTGTTCTTATCTTGCTTCTATTTGTTTATCTCTAACATTGAATTGTGACGTTAAAAATTAATTTTTTTTTCAAAAGGTTTTTGGTAAAATAGTAAATTGTTGAAACTATCATCTATTATCTCTTCTCAAAGCGCTAACATTTCTCTACATATGAAAGTGTTTTATGAAAGGTTTGTGAAAAAATTTGCAATCACAATTCAACCATGCTCCTTATGATTTTTGTCCTTACACACCACTCTGCAAGCCAATATTCTCACTTGTGTAGGCTAGTTTATTGAGTTTAGAACTTGTAGAAGTAAGAATATTGTCCTGCAAAAATAAGATCACTAATCTGCAAAAGTTGGCAATTTTTATGTAGGTCCCTAAACTAGTTGTCAATTGAATCAAGTTCCTAAACTATTTTTTTCAATTGGGACCTTAAACTTGTATTTGTTTAGGGATCTTGTAGAAGTAAGAATACTAGTCTATAGAAATAAGATTACTAGCCTGCAAAAGTTAACAACTTTTAATTAGGTCATGAAACTCTCATCATTTTAATTATGGTAAATAGTTATTTTGGTTTCTTTACTTTGTGTTCGGGGACAATTTGGTTTCTATACTTTAAAAATGATTAATTTAGTCCACAAAAGTGCAAATGTTAAGACAAATTCAACCATCAATTATCCACCTTTTTTTGTTAATGTTGAGTGCATACGTGACATGTTGTTGAGTGCATGTGACATGTCGTTGCAGATGTGGAAATTCCACTTACGTAAAGACGTTTCAAGTTAGGGCACAATATTTTGAACTAAAATGTCAGTGTTTTTTTTTTTTACTTTTTTTATTTTTACTTCTTTTTCCTAATTTGATCTTGATGACCCTCCCTCTTTTTCCCCCAAATTTTGTTTATTTTTCTCTCTCTGTCTTTCTCCATTAACCATTCCTTCTTCATCATCCTCCCCCTCTATCTCTTTCTTCCTCTGTTGAAACCCACCACACCCTCTACCCAAATTACAGTCACAATTTCACATCTAGTGACAACCAAACCCCAAAATTATAGTAACAAATTTCATTAAATTGTATGAAGAAAAAAGAAACCCAAAACAATGGATGAATAAAACAAATTTCCATGCATACCATTACCATGAATTGTGGAACCACAACAAATTGAAAATAAAGAAAAGTCGTGTTCAACGCGAAATCAACAACACTAGCCTAGTGTATATTGCTACAATCAACAGCACAAGCACAAAATTTAGTGAAATTTTAGTTCAAAATATTATGTGCTAAGATGAAATATCTCTTGCAAACATGGAATTAACATGTCAACATGTCACGTATGCACTCAATATTAACAGAAATGACAAATAATTGACAATTGAACTAATTTGCGTCATCTAAATTATTCATTTTCAAAGTATAAGTACCAAATAGTTGTTGAACACAGATTACAACGACCAAAGTCACAATTTACACTTTTAATTGTTCATGAACTATTTTCTTTTTCAATTGAATCTTTGAATTTGTATTTGTTTTTAATTAGATTCAGACCAAATTATAAGACAAATACAAGTTCAAAAACTTAAAAACTTAATTGAAAACAATGTTTTACTAATTAAAAATTATCATCAAAGACAGATTAATTTAAGATTTCTAAAATACTTTGTCTTTTTACTTTTAAAACCAAAAACAAAACATATTTCAGTTTAATATTTAAACTTTCAATATTCACTACTCATTTTCCTTGCATTTTTGTTTTGTTTTACATTTCATTCTTCCCTCCCACTATTTGAAATTATTTTTTTTTAAACTATTATAAAAACCTTTCAAATACACCATAAATTTATCCTTCCATTATGTTCAATTTGAATTTTAAACTCATTTCTCCTCTCTAGTTTTCTTTTCATTGTTTCATGCACAGCATAAGAGTACTAAAAGCTGAACGGAACGATCAATTCCGGATCATGCACTAGTCTACTACTTTACCTAAAAACAATGAAAGCAATAGGACTATATTTCCAGTTGAAATTGGTGTTGTATTATTGGCCGACTTCTATTTTCATATTGAATGTTTGAAACTGAGAGGTGGGGGGCAAGAGAATCTGTACAAATACAGGTAGTCAAAAATTCATAGACCTATACACCATGCAGATCAGTGCTACATTTACTCTGAACTGAGCAGATCCCAAGCTGGAAAAGGTTCCAGTAGGACACTAAACAGTGGGAGGGAGTTGCAATCTACAGCAACAGAATCTCCTTCCCTCACTGAACCCAAAACACTCATGATTCAAGTTCTCAATCGAACACCCCGGATAATGAAAAAGAGGCAAAAACTCTTGACCAACAAAACCAAGTCATTTTGAATTGCCAGATTAATCCTCATAAGCTTTCATTGCACCAAGGGAGTCCTCAGAAGCTTTCATTGCTTCTGCAGTCATTAGAGCAGCCATGGCCTTGTGAATTGCTACATCTACTTTATATAGCAATCTTTTAGCCCTATCTCTCTTCAGCTTAGCCACATGGCACTTAAAACGAGCCTCAGCCATGGCATCACGTTGTCTTAACTCCTCAAGGACTGAAGCATCCAACTGCTCAATCCCTTGCCTCTTAGTGCCAGCAAGAAAGTGATGCCTGCTACCAGGCGAATCATATCTGGACTTGTGAAATTTTGGGATATGATTTCTATATCCTGCTCCATTACTAGTAGGATAGTATTTCAAGCTGGCAGCATCACGAGGTAAGAATACCCTTGGTGAGGTCAAAGCCAATGATGAATCATCAAAAGAATCATAACTGTGGCCTTGGTATAGGAACTTTTCATCGCCAAAAGGTAAAGCATTCTGTCTTCTTCCTGAACAATTAGATGTCAAGAAGAATGTTCTTAATTGGTTTCTAAAATGTAATAACAAAAAATGAAATCAACTTGTAAATCAAATACTCACTGAAAGTGTGGAAGCCATCCTGATCTAGATTACTGTTTACATTCCCAGAGACTGAAATCTTCTTTTGGGATCGATGTTTCAATCCCTTGTTCAGGGATTCCAGACCCCTAGGTTTCAAACAGAAAGCAAACATGGCCGGCTTCTCCAAAGTTGTAACCTTGTCCAGGCATCCATTAGAAGGGGCATTGTTCTTGGTCATGGCTAGTTCCCACTCTCTCACTTGTTTCTGATATCTTTCCCACAGAGGGGGCTGAAAAGAATATAAAGATTCAGAGATGAAATTTCTGGAAAATAATAGCAAAGCATACACATTAGATATAGAAGAAAACAACCATGCTGAGAAAAGCTGAGGTCAATTGCATAAAATCGTCATGCTTTCAGCCAATAAAAAATATAATTATACCCACTTGTTCTACCGTGTAGAAATTGAAATAAATCCTCCAAAGTTGTTATACCATAGTAGTCAATAACGGATGGTGGCATGGAGCGGCTGCCTCCCAAAAACACTATAGTAGGATAGCAGTAGCCGGGTAACCACTGTTTGGATTTTTTTAATATATATATATATATATATATATATATATATATATATATATAAAATCCAAACAGTGGTTACCCCGCTAACATCTATATATAGTTTGTACTTTATATTATATAACAATAACAATATATGTATTGTTTAATAGTATTTTATTTTCTTTTTTACTTATTATATATATTACTTATTATATATATTACTTATTATTATATTACTTAGATTTTTTTAAAATTATTTAGCTCATTATATATATTGTACAGTTGTTATTTAGTTAATTATATTTTTTATATTTAATTTATTATATCATATATTATGATTGATTTAGTTTATTATTATTTGGCTTATTATATTATATATTATGTTTTATTTGGTTATTATTATTATTATATTTTTATTACTATTATTTATTCTATTATATATCGTGCTTTATTTTGTTTATTACCTTCTTTTCTCCCTCCTTCCTTTCACCCTTTTTTCTCTCTTTTGCCTTATTTTCACTTTTTTCTTCCCCTCTCTCATTCTCTTTCTGTCTCATTTACGATTTATCATTAGGTTCCTTCACCACCGACCCCAATTAACTTGGGTAAAAGGTGTTGTTGATGTTGATTATTAATTAGTTTTTTACATTATATGTTATACTTGAAATAAATTTTGAATTTTGTTAATACTATAATATTTTTTGTTATTCTTCTTCTTTAGTTTATTAGAGTATTAAAAAATTAAGAGAACACTGGACCGACCCATCACTTCTCTAATGCCCAACAAATCAAAAAAGGAAACACACCCTGAGAACCATAACTAGGACCCGACCCACACTTGTTGGCTAGCGCCGCAATAGCAAGTGAGACTTCTCCTTTCAGGGCAGAAAGAGGAGAGTTTTTTTTTTTTTTAAGATCGTCTTGAAAAAGCTCTACCAGCTGTGACATCCGCTTATTGGGTGTGATTTACGCAATCTTCACCACAAATCACAGCGTAACAACCACTACTGCAAGGTGCAATGTGATGGGTTATTCAGTAACTAATGGAGGGTGCTGTTCCGCTCCGCACCTCCGCGTTCACGCACCATCGCTGCACAATTGACTACTAAAAAGAAAACTATGTACCTCATTACCCAGAGGCTTCTCGCTATGCGAAGGTAAGGGGGAGAGATATTGTACGCAATGTTACCTTTGCATATGCAAAGAGGCTGTTTCTGGATTCGAACCCATGACCAACAAGTCACCAAGACACAACTTTACCACTGTGTCAGGGCTCGCCCTCAGCACGATTAACTACTGTGTTATACAAATTCATTTTCTCCTAACATGCTTTATTTGTGGTAGCATTAATACCGCATAATTATTCTGTTAAGTACTTAAGTTAGTACTGTCAGAATCAAAGACTGACCCCACGTTTATGAATTGAATAAACATCAAACAGTAGGTAGACATCCAAATATGTAGCAGGGTTTTAATCTGGAAGCCATGAATACATTTCAAAGCATAAAAATTGTTAAGTAGAACAACAAATAAAATGCATTGCTATTCAATGGCTGAGAAAACTTGTACTTAATATTTTTTGGTGTAAGAAAGCAAAAGTTCAATCCATTACAGCATTAATGCATATTAAACCTCCTCTCCAATTATATCAGCAAATTTATATATAAAGTCATTAAATGGAGGCAGAGACATATTCCCATAATCAAAAAATAATTACAACATAAACAGGAAAGGTAATTTGAACATTACCTGAAAGTGCCGAATTAAAGCCATTCCCTTCTTCTGCCTCCTCTGCTGCCAATGGTCATAAATGATTTTGACAACAGACAAAGGCCCAACATTAAGCATGAGGTCCTCTATCTCATCAGGAGTAAAATGATCAAGCTTCTTAGCATATGCAGCCTTTTCAAACATGTCTATTGTCTTCTCAAACATCTCTGAGATCCAACAAAATTCACTGTTGTCTTTTACAGAATTTTGAGCATTTGAAATCCACTGCTCATCCTCACTATCCATGTCATACAGAACACGGGATGGATCCAGAGCCATCTCAACATCTGCTTCAACTTGTTGAAAGTACATACAGCTCCGAACAAAAGTTTCCTCAGATCCATTATCATCATTTTCTTCTATCAAATGAACACCAGGAATAGGTATGTTTCTAACTGAAGCAGAACGGATGTTAAGGTTGTAGCATTCCTCATGCATCTCCTTGAAAAGAGCCCACTGACTCCTATCAGGAAATTCCAAGATCCAATCCTTCTCTCCTTTCCACATCATTGCATTTGTGTACCGATTTGTTGATCCAGGCTGCAGAAACTGATGTGCTTTGTATGAATACCTAGTAATTCCTAAAAGTTTCACAGAAAGTCTCCACTCATTGTGGTCAAACAGCTCTAGTACAACATGGGCCCTGGATTCTCTCCAACCCTTATCACCATGAGTAATCAAGACATTTGCACCACAAGATAAGCATTTGATATTCTTTTCAGGGACCCTAGCAACATCTGATGACTTCTTCTCACTAGCCTTTCTAACTCGTTTGTGAGAAAGCCCTTTCTGATGATGGTTTCTTTGCCTTGAACTGAATTCATACCCTGCAAAAGGCACTGAGTATGATACTTGTGAACGTGGTTTTTTAGGTCCATTGCTCAAATCATTGCAAAGAGAATCAACCTTGCCATCAGACAACACATGAGACTGAAATCCCAATGACAAGGAATTATTCCGGTTCCGATACCAAGAACTTCTGCGAGCAGTTGGATTGGAGCTTGGAATACCACATCCATTTATATTCCAAGAGAAATCAGGAGAGTGTTCAGCATCACATAAATCACCATCATCATCAGGTTTCTCAAATTGATCAACAGCCGGAATTTGAATACTGAGATCACCAATAAAAGAATGGAAACCATCATTAGCCTTATCTTGATGTTTTAAAGAAGTTGAAGTTAAAGAGACTAACTCTTGCTCCAAATAGTGGGATTGCCATTCGGGTAAGTGAGTTTTACAAAGCCTCTCAGAATCATTAGAAGTGGAAGTACTAGCACCGTTAATACCAATGTTCTGGTAATTTCGAATGAGAATTTGGTCATTGCAAGTAGAGGGGAGATCTGAGTCAGCACAACACCCTCTATCATCTGCAGCACCGTTTGACAAAGTCTCCATACTTTTCCTCAGAATAACTCCAGAATTCCTGTTTGAGCAATCATCAGCGCTAGTACATCCATTTGTCATCAAACCAGGGTCTTCCTGATCAAATATTGGTGTTTGATCACAAAATCTTATACAAGTTGCAGACTGCTCCATCAGCAACTTGAGATGCAAACAAAGAAAAAATGTAGGTGCTGCAGCAAAAGAGAGACCAAATGGAGGAAGTTTCCTCTCACCAGCCTCAAAATACGGAAGAGTATCAGCTTGAGTGGACACTTTGGAAACACCAATGATGTTAATCCCTGGCCTACTCTTCCGTGTGACCTGTTGAATGATTTGATTCACAACAAAACCAAAGATAAGCTAACTTGCAGTGACTTTTGTCTTTTGGAAGCTTTGATATACAAGTTGAATTACAGTAACAAGTGTTAAACATGGCAAATAATTTCCTAAAGGCTGGGGTTACCAATCAGGATATATAGGAAAACAAAAACAAGTACCTTGACTGAGGAAGACCCACTGATAGAAGTTATGGAGAACCTTCTTGATCCATTTTGAAGTGCCTGGATGTTATCATATGTGCATTCAGAAAGATGGAGCTGCTTACTGAGCAGGTAATGCCCTTTTAGCTTCGAATCCAAGTACATCCACTTTGAATTATTCACTTCAGAGAAATTATAGAACTCAAACACAAGTGGCATCTTAATAGCATGAACACAAGAAAACTTGAATCCAATAGATGTACATGGAAATTGCAAGTCAACATACTTCCCTCGGCAAGCAGGTTGATGAAACACCCGAAGGACAAAAAAGACAAAAGCTGCAGCCGTGTTCAAGCAGCCTTCAAATGATAGAAATCTCAACCCAACCACATTATCGACAAAAAGCATCTCCAAACAAACTCTAGGCCACTTGGCCATAACTGTACCGAACCGAAGCAGCAAAACAGTGTAAAGCAACCACACATTTTCTGATTGAAAAAAGTCACTCAACACCAAACGCATTGGAAAGTTTAAGCCAAATTTGAATGATGCTGACTCCATGTCCCAAAATAATTTTGATACTCCCGCCTTGTAAGTGAAGAACAATGGGCCCCCGACCTCAACCCTGTTGTCAATTGGATTTTTCACATTCTCAACCCCACCAATCATATGGTCAAAGGCAACAGAACCGGATGTACTTATAATAGCATGGTTTTTTTCAGAGATATGAGGGGATATTGGAGCTGGCTTAAGAATCCGCCGCCTTCTGAAATAGACCATAGGCTGTTTTCCATCTTTAGCGCGAGTGACACATTGCAATGAGGACTTATCCTTAAAATCATCACTTGATTTATCTTGTGTTACAGAACCACTATAGAAATTATTTTCAACACCCCTCAAAGAACTCTTAGCTAAATGCCCCTTTGCTGTAAAAGGTTCATCATATAAGAATGATGACATTGTACTTGGAACTGTAACAGAAGTTTTCTGTTTCTTAATGCCTTGAAAAGATCTAAGCCGATGAGAAGATTGAGCCAACCATGAAATTATAGGTTCTGAGTCCATACTGCTATCACCACAACGATCATCCCCTGCATTCTCTTCTGTTCTTTGCCTTTCTTTTCTAGATTTGCTTCCCTTTTGGTGATCAAAACTGCTACGTTTCTTTAAGGCTCTCTCACCCTTTGCATTTCCAGGAACTTCACTACGAAGTAACAAGAGTTTGAATCTCTCAGTTTCGAGATTAACCCATTCTATATCTCGATCGTCATATTTGATATGGTAAAGCTTGCTTCCTTCATCATAGTTATCCACGAGGCCATAATACCAACTCTGGTCCAATGGCCAAAAGATTTTAATTCTCCGTTTCAGTACCCAATATGCATCCACATCACCTAAAAGGATTTCATAAAAATGGCGCCTCTTCCTGGAATTACCCTTGTTTCTATATTGTTTCCTAGGCCTCAAAACTCTGCCAGCAGTATCAGCTGATGCTGATTCTGAACTGAACTGAGAATTCAAACCACGGTTAACAATACTTTGACTAGAAGATCGGAAAAAGGACAAACCATTTGAACCTTTCATAGAAAACCCAGTACAGCTTGGATCAAACCTTGAAGATAGCATCCTAGCTGCATTCTCCTCAAGATTTTCCTCTTCATCTTCTTGCAAATCATCAGATATTTTACAACTTGAAACCAAAGGTTCAGCCTCCTTGGAAACCTTAGTTCTATCTAATGCTGAAGCCTTTCGCTTCCTATTCTTCCTTTGTGACTTTGATAAAGAAGAATCACCACTATTTACAACAGAATGAAATGCACAATCCCCATTCTCCTTAACGTGCTGAACTGAATTTTTTGATACATCATGCTGAACTGAATTTGAATCACTAATCCTATTTTCCTTAAATTCATCAAATTCTTTTTTATGCTTAATCTTGAAAGACTCAACCCCACTACCCAAATCATCACTACCTAACTTTGGCACCTGATCGCCGTAGCCAATTTTCAGACCAGGCTGCTCCAACACTTTTGATGCTTGACCAAGTTCTGATTTCTTTCTCCCCACAAAACTCCTCTTCCTCTTGGGAATCTGAACATCATCATCACCAACACTAAATGAAACTTTATTTAGTGTACTACTACTACTAAATCTCTGACCTACCTCTAACTTCAACTCACTGCTACCATCACCATTTTCTAAGCTACTTAAAGAGACTTCCTTTCTAGCCTTTTTTTTCTTCCACTTCTCATCACCACCCCCATTACTATTGCCGATCCTCTTTAAGTTCTTCTTTGCAGTGTTTTCTATCAATTTTGATTTATATAGACTTTTAAGATCCAGTAATCTTGATTTCTTGGGACTCGTAGTGACATTGGAGTTTTCTGCTCTGCCTTCCATAGAAAATCAACAGAACAAACGCCCACACCAAAATTCCCCCAATTGTCACACGCCATCATACATATTGGACATTTTCTCGGATCTGAAACACCGAAACCACAAAAAAATATCACAAAAAATCCCTCATCCAACGCAAACCTAAATCCAAAATACCCAACAACCCCATGCATTGCGGTTATTGTCTCAACAACACCAAGCAAAATGATGCAAATTTTTAACCACGAAAACAAATACAATTTATTCGAAAATTCACTCACCTCAACCGACATGCCACCGAACAATCGATTCGTCCCACAGATATCGAAGATCACGAGCACGAATTGACGGATTAGGGTTTGAGAATCTCTTGCCGATTCGAAACCCTAATAGAATCCCTGAAATTGAAATTACCCAAATTTTCGATTTTTATATTTTTTTTCCAGATTATTATTGTTTTCTTCTGTTAACCGCGAGAGTGCCTAGGGTTTCTTTCTCGCTTCAGGAGGTAAAGGGGTTTAAATTGAAAATTCTCAGAATTTTAAATGGAAAAAAAATCAGAAATGCGAACTGTTTCAGCTTGACACGTGGTTCCTTATTGTCCGTTTGATTGAAATCTAGTTCAGTCGGCTGTGATCTGCGTCGCGGTGTAGAGTGACTGAGTACATTAAAAAATATTAGAGGCTATGATTCAACGCTTTTGAAGAAAAAAATTAGTCAAAACGGGAAAACAGAAAGCGAAATTAACTACTAGTTTGCACTGTGTGGTTTTGCTTTTGACCATTGTTTTCAACAAAACATCGGAAATGCCATCGAGCTTTTTTGAGACTTTGGGCGCCATTGAGAAATTGTTAAGATCACTCGCAGAGGATATTGAGTCGTATCACCCACTGCCCGAAAAGAGCCACGTTTTTTATAATTTCACCCATAAAAATTTAATTGGAATTGTGTGCTTGAAATATACATGTATTTGATAAAATCACCAGCAAAATAAAAGAATTTAGGTTAAATTTTAAATATTTTAGGTTAAATTTATATTAGAAGTGTAATTTAATATAATTCGTTAATTTTTGTTTTATTTTCTAACAAATTTAAAATTATTGATTACAATTTTGTAATTAGTTATTTTAAACAATTTACAATTAACAAATAAAATGAAAAATTATTTAATTTATAATTTTACATAGTTCATATTATTAAGATTTGAGTAATTTTAATTTAAAATGCTAGATGGCATAGGTGAAAGAGAGGTAGTGGAAATTGATTCTCCTATAACACTGATCAAATTCTTTGTGAATCATGGGAAGTGAGACTCATCTAAAGGTAGAAATTATTGACTCTTGAGGTAGAGATGTGAATGAAAGAAGTGGGAGAGTTAGAGGTGGTTGGAGCTCTCCCACCAAAACCATACTTCTTGACACCGGGATTGTAACGTTATTTTTTTAATTGATTATTCAAGTGATTTAATTAAATTATAAGAAAAAGTAAATTTAGCTTAAGTACTTGAATGAATTAATTAATAAATTTGGTGATTTGATTGTATGTCTGTATGTGGTTAATGAGTTTTAGTATTTTTGGTTTAAGATGGACTTTTAGTTTACGGTTAAAGGGATGGGTGTGTATAGTAAGGTTTAGGTATGAAAAGGAGGAATTACAAGGATCATAAACTCTTTTTTGTGCTAAAACTCTCTCTCAACACACTTCTCTTCACAATTCTCTCTTCTCCAAGATCATTAGAGAACCTTAAACCTTGGTGTTGTGCAAAAAGAGAGTTTCTTTCTCCTTCCTATAGTGGTTGTTAACTAGCCCTAGGTGAGATAATCTCCCATTCTTCCTCTCTTTGAGTTCATTTTTATTTTTCCTAAAGCAACCATGAACTTTCATAGAAAAAGCTTGATTTTCAGGGGTTTTGATTCTATTTTTGGTTGGCTTTGGGGTTGAGTTGATGCTGGTAAAGTGTGGTTGTTGTGGGATAGAAGGAAAGTTCCTCACTTAGACCCAAAGCTCACTCCTTTATATGTTATTTTCTTTTAAAATGAGTTTACCCTTGTGTTTTCTGTTGAACTGTCATGATCGTGTTGTTTGATACATGAGCAGATTATGATGAAGCTTCTAAGGAGCATATCACTCGGGGTTGATGTGGACTTAGTTGTGGACTTAGGGGCGAATCTAACCATTCGTCATTTATTTATGTTTTGTCTTGGTGGGGACCAAGTTAGGGTTTATATATCTTCATGGATCCATGTTGTATTTATTCCCTAAATTGGATCCTTGAGTTTTGTTTGGAGAATTGCTTATGATGTTTGATGATGTAGTGCCTTGAGGCACACATATCTTTATGTTTTACGACTCGATGACCTTTTACAGATGAAGTTTATATGACATACTTGTATTCATGATTAAAAAAAGGTTACATGACCTTTCATGTAATGACATTTGGGGTCATTACAACAATTACAACCACCACCTTTACCTTTGTTTTCCAACTATAATTGAAAATTATATATAACATCACATAAAAATTAGGTGTTTAATCACAAGAAGGATCTTATTTGGCTAACTTTGGATACAACTTCCTCCTTGCATGTTGACAAACAAGGCTTGACCTCTACATCTGGGAAGGTTAAGGTGAACTTTGATGCCTCGGTGGTGAGTGGAAAAGGAACAAGGTTGGGTGTTGTTATTCGAGCTCATAATTGGAGTATTTGTGCTGGTAAATCTAAGTTGGTTCCTGGTTGTCTCCAACCTTATGTAGCGAAAGCAATAGCATTCCAACGAGCTATTCAATTGGCCAACCAGTTTCAGTATTTGGCTCCCACCTTTGAGATAGATTGCCTGAGATCACTCTATGCTTGAAAAGATGGTTTTGATGATTTTAACACTTATTTTGCTAGGATTCTTCAGGATTGTAGGTTGTTGTTGGCCGTCAATTCCTTGAATGTTTTGTTTTATGTAAATAGAAATGTATATAAAGTAACTAACGATTTTGCTAGATTATCTTTGAACAATTTTGGTTAGTTGATTTTGTAACAACCTAATATATTTCTAGATAATTTTTACTATTGTTTCTTTTTAAAGAACATATATTAGTAAGAATTCTAAAACGTATAAATTTTATAAGCCGAGACTTCATTCATTAAACGAAACTGATTACTTGTTACATCACGTCTTATTATACAAGTACAAGATTTTCCATACACCAGTCTAGTTCCTATCTTCATTCCTACACCATCACCAAATCCAGGGCATCAAGGAACACGATCACTGTTGTCATCTATAAAAAAAATTAAACAAATCTAGTGAGAAATAAAATTTCTCTGTAGGCAAAACTAAACCACCGAACATGTTAGTACATTAGTAAATCATCAATATATTCAAGTAAATCCATACAATAAATAATTATGCAAACAACATGTATGCATGAATGAATTTTCCAAGGTACACATGGCCTCTACATATCGTACTATATGTAGCTAAATCTCGTACTGGATGTAGAAATGTTGCGGCCGTCTTATGCTAGTCATGCATGTCATTTCCATGTGTTTTGCACCTGGTCTCTACATCTCGTACTGGATGTAGTATCAGATCCTATTTCGCAAATCTCGTATTGGACTCGAAAACATGAATCAACATATCATCACATCAATCCATCATTTTCATCAATAATACAATCCATGAGAAAATTCATACAATCTCATGGAAAAATTTCTATCACAATATCATACATACCAAAAGTATGGTTAGACTACCATACCTTATTCAAGCAAAATCATGTCAACTTATGCATGACAACAAAATATCCTAAGCTACAAACAACATGTTAGTAATCTAACTAATAAACCACAATATATCTTTCAAGTAATTTCTAATTCCTTTAAACTTTCACAAGAAAAGATTAGAACTTAGTCTAGACCTTAATCTCCTTTCACCTACCACCTTACTCCTAAATCCTCAAAATTGAATCACTCAAGTATTTGAACCATTTATCTACATACCATTCAACCTCTACTTCTCAAAATTAATTCAAAAACAGTCCCACAACATACATATAAATAAATAGTCCAAAATTCCATCAAAATCAAGTCTAAAGATCATCAAATTCAAGTCCAAAAATCACTAATATTTTAGCATTTAAATCATCAACCTATCATATTCTTAAATCAACATAACCACATCATAAAATAACCTTCAATGATATGAAAATTCAGCCTAAATGATCAATCATAAATCTACACCATTAGACATATAGGTTAGTCCAAATAAACTCTTAAATAGAGATTGAAGCCTAGCCAACCTCAAGTGGATTTGGATTTGAAATTGATTAAGTGGTTGCTTCTCTTGGAAATCCTCTAAGGAATGAAGTCCTGAAAAGAAGAAAATAGGATAGGAGAGGTGAAACTCACGGTTAGGAGTAATAAGAGAAGGTAAGAAGTGAAAAGCTTGGTGCAAGGTGCAAGGAGCAAGTAGTCGTGAGGTTTGAAAAAGCTACCAATCCTACACGTGCAAAATTTTCCAACATCCTTAGCTATTTATACTAATTTAATTAGTTGTGTTTTAAGTGAATCTAGTTAGATTATAACTCAATTAGTAGTTAGTTTAGTTAGAACTTAACTAATTCATCATTACTTTAGAGGATATTTATTCTTTAAACCTTATCTTGACAAGATTTTCTTGGTCAAGATTCCCTTAATCGTTGACTTGGGGCAGCTGGCCTTCTACGTGGAACATGGTTGGGCAAAAGGGATGTATTTGTTTGGCTTATGTGATTACACATGTACACAAAGCCATATTTAATCTTTTCCCTTCAACCTCCAAATTTTTACAACAACCTACACTTCATAGCTTTGCTTATAGCTTAATGTTTTTGTGCAAGATTTGTCTTATTTAATGACTATGGTGCACATGGAAGGAACCTTGCATGAGGAAACCTTTGATTGGTCAAATTTTGGGTTGACACATTTATTCCTTGTGCCAAAATTCCAGGAGTTACAAGTTGTGCCCAATCCAAATTTTTCAAATAGCTAGAAACACTTAACCAAATATGGTTCGTTCTTAGTATATTCTGTACCAATCTACCGGTCCATAAATTCTTATATTTTAGTATGTTGAACTAGACTTCCTAATTTTTCTAACAAGGTATCACATGCTTTATTTGGATTTATAAAACTCAAGCTATAACATTTTTAAAATAGATTCTAAATCTGTCAGCAAGCTCAAAATTTCCACACTGGCATTTCTTAGTGTTTTCGTGACTACAGGCATTGCACTATCTAGATTTAGCTGAATTTTGGATATGTTATAGTTGACATCTGGATATTTAATTCCATATATCATACACCTAATTTGAGTAAGAAATGAGAGAGATATGAATTTCTAAAAACGGGTGGCGGTGGTTGTTTTGAGTATGCACAATATTGGACAGCTTGTGTTTAATTAAATTCTGGGCATGATTTCATTGCTCAGTTTGGTCCCATATTTTAGGACAACATATAGGACATCCTAGGCTTTAAAATGAATGGTCAAACACCTCATTTGGTTAAGTACAGAGGGAGATATAAAATTCTATCCTATTCTTCTTGTATCACACTACAATCACATGTGTTCCTCACGTGATAATTTTTCTCATAACACCATAAATATTATTTAGATATTCCAAGATTTTATCAAATACCTAAGATCTTTGTACTTAATGTGTCCACATGGTCTAAAACTCTAACTTATGATAGCTTTAGATATTAATCATAAATTTTCAGTCAGTCTAGGTACTCCTAATTTTCTTTTAATATTTATCTGTTACTAAGGGTAATTTGTCATCCCTTGGGTATTTTTTTAATTTCTTCAAGTTTCCACAAAAATATCCAAGGCAAAATATTCAAGGGTATTTTGGTAATTTGTCATTCACTCTAGGAGTATTATTGTAATCTCTACTTCAAAAATCTAACCGAAATATCTAAGGGTATTATTGTAATTTTTACTTCAAGGTCATTTTTGTAATTTCTACTTCAAGGATACTATGGTAATTCTTACATTAAAGGAAAAGGGTAATATGGTCATTCTTCTTCAAGCATTTTTGTAATATCTCTTTTTATCTCTAATTAACATATTTAAATTTTTGGGATGTTACAGATTTATCACCTTAGTTTGTTAGTTTTAGCTGAGAGTGATGTTCTTCCTTTGGGTATCCCTTTTGTTGAGGTTTAATGAAATATTCTTACATAAAAATAAAAAAAAAACAAAGTGAAGTGGTGAATTTTTAGTAAACAAGTAACTCAACTGTGACAAGAAAACTTAAACCTTATCATATTTTCTACACCAAAACATGTCACTTATCTTCCTTCTCATATTCACTACAAGTAATTATTACAAGCCACAATTAATAAAAATCCATAATACAATTAACACAAGTTATACAACCAATTTGAGGTTTTCACCAAAACATACAAAAAATAAATATACCAAAACATGCATGTACCCTTTTTATTTACCAAAAGGTACATGTGTTACTATTCACAATGTAAATTCGGGTTTGGGGACTTGAATTTACACTATTTTTTTAAAAAAAAAATAAAACCCAGTTAAGAATTCGGGTTGAGGGGACCTGAATTCTTAACTTTATTTTATTTAAAAAAGATAATAAAATAACAAAAATAAAGGAATTTAATTGAAAATAATAAAATTAGAGAATATAAATAAGAAAAAATTAATTCTAAATAGTATTTTAACACTTGTATTTGCACATAATAATAATTTAATGTTTTCTTTTTCTTTTATGCCATTTTTAATATTTTATTAAAATATAATATAAAAATGATAATTTAATATGAATTAATATTTATATTTGTTTAAGTTATGATAAATAATTTTGATTATTCACTGTGTTTTGTTGCCGATTTTTGTTTTCCATATGTACATTAATTAAAAATGAGAAAAATTAATTGGTGCATCTTAGATATATTATATAGAGAAAAATTAAATAAAAGGGAAAAATGATTTAAAAAATTAAATTGATTAAAAACACTGTGAATAAATAGTTAGTACATCTCAATTATATTATACATAGAAATTAAAAAACTACGATAATTGAGATGAGAGATAAAGAGACAAACATAATAAACAGAACATAATAAAATGAAAATAACGGAACGTTCTAACAATAACAATTGAAATATGAAAATAACAAAACTAACCATAGTTTGAAAGATGTTGTGCAGCGTACATGTCTTCTTCCATTTGAATCATTCTAGTGAGTTGTTCATCATGTGCAACATCTGCATCGGTTATTGCAACATATTGATCGGTTATTGGGGATTGTTGGGTTACTGGTTTGTTAAAAATAACTAAAATTTCTATTGGACAAAAACATTTCTAGTAGTTAGATTATGCTAACACCTTTATCATGTCTTCATCATTTTTCAACTCTATTATTTCATATTTGATTACTTTTTCTTAATATTTTGCATGGTCTGACTGTCTAAAAAACAATTTTCTGACCACCTATGATTGGTGAATTCCATAAGGGGGAACCCCTACAAGTGCAACTTGCTTGATGAGATCCTTGAGTTTTTCAATGTTGCATCACGAAGGAATTTCAAATCTTATTGGGTTTATTCTAGTGAAGGAGTAATCCAAAAAATTGTCTTGTCATGGTATGTTCCATTTGCCGTTGTAGTACAACATTGTATCATGAGTAGGAGTGATAATGGATCAAAGTAGGTAGAGTATTAGGTGTTCTATTGATGATACATAATAATTCTATAGGGCCAACACACGAGTATTGCTCATTGCACATTAACATTGTGCAAAAATCATCATCATTTGTCAATTGCATAGGATGAAAAAAAGATTATTGACCTACATCTATGGATGGCTGTTGGTAGTAGATTTCACGCATAAATTGTTCATTTGTTAGCATAAGAGTGTTGTGCATTATACTCTTGAGTGACTCAAAAGAACACTCATTAGGAACTCGCATTTGTATTGGAGTATGACATTGAAAATAAACACCAGTTTGATTGTGTTTGATTGATCTATTTGAAAAAAATGAATACTAATTTGGAGTTAGCAATGATATGAGTACTTGTTTCTCCTAAGAATGTCATAGTATTGAGATTGAATTTGGTTTGTGAAGGTATGTTGTGTGGAAGTGTGTGGTTGTGTTAACGGTGTTTGGTGTTATTTATAGTTATTTAAATATTTTTCCCGTTGGTGTGTATTGAAATCTTATAAGGTTAGAATTGTCTTTTTGATATAGGCTTGTTTGGAATCCAATGTTAATTAAGACATGTCATTATTCAAATTTCCCTTTTATCGATATAGTGCATAGTGTTGTCAATTTTGACTTTGATTTTACCCTACTACCTAGTGTAGCAGTCCATTGTTGTTTTTAGACCTTAAATTTAAATTGTGAGTTGTTAATTCAATGTCAGTTTTGGTGGTGAAGTATCTATTATTTTTTTCAGAGACTTTGGTAAATTACAAATTGTTGTCAAATTCGAATGTCATTTTACTCTGGTACATGGTGCACCAGACATCCATTATTACTTTCATACTTAAATTTAAATTGTGAGTTGTCAATTCAATGTTAGTTTGTTGGTGAAGTATCTATTATTTTTTCAAAGACTTGGGTAAATTACAAACTGTTGTCAATTTCGAATGTCATTTTACTCTGGTACATGGTGCACCATACATCCATTAGTACTTTTCAGACTTGAGTAAATTTGCCACAGATTTTTAATGTATTGGAGATAAATTTTATAAATTGCATAACATGTCCACTAAACATTATTTTTAGGGTAGAAAACTTATTTTTTTAATATTTTTTACTATAAATTTGAGGTCTTTCTTTTTGAAACTATTACACGATATTTTTTTATATTCTTTGATGTCAAAACTATAAAATAAATTTGCCACATATTTTTTAATGTATTGGAGATAAATTTTATATATTACATAACATGTCCAATTAAACATTATTTTTAGTGTCGAAAACATAATTTTTTATTTTTATTTTGACTATTAATTTGATGTCCTTCTTCATGAAACTGTTACACAATATTTTTATTTATTCTTTGACGTCAAAACTATGAAATAAATTTGCCACAAAATTTTTAATGTATTGGAGATAAATTTTATAAATTGCATAACATGTCTACTTAAACATTGTTTTTAGTGTCAAAAACATGATTTTTTTTACTATTAATTTGAGGTCCTTCTTCATGAAATTATTACACGATCTTTTTTTTTGGATTCTATGATGTCAAAACTATTAAATAAATTTGCCACAGATTTTTAATGTATTGGAGATAAATTTTATAAATTTTATAACATGTCTACTTAAACATTATTTTTAGTGTCAAAAACATAGTTTTTATTTTATTTTTGACTATTAATTTGAGGTCCTTATTCCTTGTTTAGATTTCTGTTTCTTATTTAGGTTTTGATAAAGGTGATCAGTTGTAAAAGCTTGTAAAGAACATAGTTTGATTTAGTGGAACTCTGACTTAGTGTTGGTTGGAAGAAACTGAATGTAGCTTCTCTTGTTGAGAGGTGAACTAATAAAAATTCTTGTGTTGATTACTTTCTTTTAATCTCTTCTAGTTATCTTAATCTGTGATTCTTTTGGTGAAATCTGTTATTACTCAACAAGTGAAGTTTTAAGTAATTGTATTATTGAACTAAGTGGTTTGATTGATTGAAACATTCTTATTGTGATAAAGATCCTAAATCCGCTGCTTGTTTTAAAAGAATTTTTAAAGACTATGTTTTAACCAATTCACCTCCCGCTTTTGTTTATTATGTATGTTCACTATTATTTTCAATTTATTGCATTAATTACCTAAGAGGATTTTGTATCCTCAATTTCATCCTCAATTGATAGGTATTCACCCTCTTCAGGTTCTTCCAATTTTGTTGGATCCAAAATTTCTCTATTTGTTCCCACAGCCCTTTTTTTTTTACCTTACCCTCTCCTTTAACCAGCCTCTTCACTACAAAACCTTCAAATAGATGATCCAACCCTTATCACTCCAAAAAAAACCTTAACACTCTCTCTCCTTCCAAATTCATGTTGAAGAACATACAACCACTTACCAATATGTGGTATAACCTATATGACTCCAAAAAAGAACATAACAACTAAAAGAGAAAAAATCAAAACAAAAAATATAGCACACAAAAAGATTGAAGGGATTTGAACACTTGCAAAAGGAAAAAGTTGTACACTTGTACTCACCTTTTCAGTATTTAGTGCTAAACAACGATTTGGGACAATGTGGATGAGAGAAAAGTAGAGAGGTAAGAGTTGTGCAAACAAAGTGAGATGAAAAGCAAGAGAGATTTGATATTAGGGATTTCAAAGAAGTGTTGTGAAACCTGGTTCGGTTTGGCCGGTCAAACCGGTCCAATTGGACTCGATGGCCTAATCGGGCTGATTCTACTATTGGAACGGTCACGCAATTGACCTGGGATGACCCCGCCAAACCCGACCAAGTAGCTTACCAGATCCCTGTTGGACCAACCAATTTTAAAATAAAAAAATTGGATTTTCGATATTGGATTATTGTCAATTTTTATTTTGGATTTTGGAGTATGGATGAATTTTTCTTACTCAAATAATGTTAGTTATATACTTATATATGATAGATACATATATAATTTTGAATTTTTAATATATATCGAGTCAAACAAGACCAATTACTGGCCCACCAGTTGGACCATTGACCGACTACCTCGACCGAGTTAATGACCAAACCGGATTTCACAAGTATGTTTCAAAGTGAGAGACCGTGGAATTTCGGATTAGAAATTTTGGAGAGAGAGAGAGAGAGTAGGACAAGTGAAAAATAGAAACAAAAACAAACAAGTGTTATAATTTAGAAAAAGAAGCTTAAAAGATAAAAAAAAATTATAAATTGATAACAAATTATTGTAAGAATTTAAAATAGAAATGATCTAATTATGCTTAACATAAATCATAACAACAATTAGATCAATGCGGAATAAATAGGATCATAGGAATACCTCACGCAATTGCAATGCCTTTGACTGCTGCAAGTCTTCTGTGTTTCTTGGTGCTTTCAAGCTCTCTCTTTTCTCACGTAGATGGTGTATGTGAATTATCAAAGCAAGCTTGGGGACTAGGAAACGTGAGCACGTCCCTTTTATAATCCCCTTTCCATCAAAGGTGATTATTGACGTGTTTAATTAGTGGGCATTTTTTTCTGAAACGTTGCTAAGTTAGTGGACTGAAATCGATTGCCATCAATTGGCATCAATGTGAACCACAATCATTCCTCTTCCTTATTTTCAGCTTGTAACGGAAAGAGGAATTTAACAATTATATTATAGGCTATTGCAATAAGTGTTTTGTTATTGGATATCTACTTTCTAAGTTTCCATGGTTGGAAGCAAATAATATGTATGTTGTTTTAATATTTTTTTAAGTTCAATAGTTGGAATTTGGAAGAAAGTATTATGATTTGTTTTTTACTTTTAAGTTGAATGGTTATTATTTAAGTTGAATGATTACTTTTAAGTTGAATGGTTCTTATTCAAATATTATTCAACTTAGAAATTAACAATTATTGTCTTACTTTAAGTTCAATTGTTGAAATTGTTGTTGTTCATTTATATTGTTGAACTAGTTATCATTCAAGTTTTGTAGAATTAATAACAAACTTTTTTTTATCAGTTTTTAATACTTACTAGTAGAATTTTCAAACCACAAAAATCAAACTGAACCAAACCAAACCGCAAAAGATTGATTTGGTTTGGTTCGGATTTCATAATTAATTTAAACTGAACCAAATTACACCATACTTAATTTTCTTGTTAATTTGGTTTGAATTAATTTTAAGCTAAAACTACACCAAACCACACTACGAACACCCTTTTTCAGTCTTCAATGTTAAACAACAATTGGAAACAATATGGGTGAAAGTGTGGGCAAGAGAAAAGTAAATACATGAGAGTTGTGTGAGAGAGACAAAAAGCAAAAGAGATTTGGGGTTGGGGATTTCAGAGTGAGAAAGTATGAGATTTGGGATTGGGAATTTTGGAAAACAAACTGAAAAATAGACACAAAAATAAACAAGTGTAATAATTTCGAAAAACAAACTTCAAAGATATTTTTTTTATATAAATTGATTGTAAATTATATTTGAATATTAAAATATAATAATAAATTGATAAAAATAAAATAAAATATTATATTATATTTCAAAAAATAAAATCAGCAATAACAAATTAGAATGTAACGAAATTGATTATGTTAAAATCATAATTAATATTTTATAATGTTTGTTTATTTTTCATTATTTATATGATCAATATATGTGCTAAAAATAGATTTTAATGATTTGTTGATAATTAATCTTATTTTCATTGATATAAATTTTACCATTTTTTTAAAATTAATTATGAAAATAAATTTAATTTTGAACACAAAATTTTGTGCAATGTCTAATTATTGAAATATATTATCAGTTAAAAATGTAAAAAATCAAATAAATAAGCATTAAATTAATGCTTTTACATTCAAACATAGAAATTAAACAATAAAAGATAGCATAAACTATTTATATCTATTTATAAATAATAGAAATTACATTATATGTATATTTTCTTTTTTTCCTTTAATAAATTAGCTAATTTTTTTAATAGTTTTCTCTTAATTTATAAAATATTTTGTTTCTTGTATTAAAAAATAGTAAAAATACAATGTAATTACTATTTTAGTTTATTTATGAGATAAATAAATATATAAACTTATCTCAAAATATGTTAAGGTTACTGTTACGGATATTTGGTATTGGGCCAAAGGCCAAAGAGCCCAATACCGTTAGTATCACGTTATTAATGGCAAGATTGGGGGAGGTTGGGTCCTAAATAATTACCAGAATCAAGAAAGATATTGAGGGTTATTTCTACACTGAATATCCAGAATATTTGTTCATCCTTTGGAAGATCATGATCAAGAATTGGCATAGTTTCCTTATTTCTCCACAGGTCAGTAAGCATAAATAGCAATTCTCACCAAAGGTGCAAGGTACACACATATTCTAAACTCTCTCTTTTCCATTCTCACAGTGCACACACCCCACGTCCAATTGTGGTTCGTTTGTGTTGTGATCTTCTTCTTGGAGTTGTTTTAATCTCCATAAACACCTTCAGAGAGAGAGCGCTTGATCATACATCAATTTCTGGCATTGTTGCTGGATATCTGTTTTTAAGGAACAGAACATTAGCGCCGCCTGTGGGGAACGATAAATTTCGACTCCCACCATGGTAAACACGAGAAGACACCAGCATGAAGACCCATTCGTGCGTAGGAGGTCGCTCTCCGTCCGGGTGGAGGACGCACTTTCGGACACTGCGTCATCTCGGGCGCAGAACAATCCGCTCCCTTTACCGGCAGTTTCAGGGAACCCACTTCCCACGCCGGTCGAGGTGGAGCATGAGTCGATGCAGCGCCTCACCAACAACGCGCTGCAGTCCATTCTGACTCGGATTGAGCAACTTGAGCATCGGCACATTCTTCAGCGCTAGGAAGACATGAACATTGTTATTGCACAACTAGATGACCGTTGTGCGAGGTGGAGACATGAGGTGGAACAGCGCCTCGGCCGGATGGAGATCCCGGCACATGACGTAGAGGCCGGGGTATCGGAGCAGAACCCTCACTTTGAACCAGGAGAAACATCTCGTCAGCCAGAACCCATCCCGAAGCAGCAGAATGTGCCCTTCAGGAGCATCCCGGCTAGCCAAGGCGGAGGAGGGGCCGAGGTATATAGAAGGAAGTATCGGCGTGGACAGCATAACAATAGCCCGTTTGTGGATGAGATCATTAATGCTCGTTTCATTGAGGATTTCGATGGGTCTTTCCTATCCAAATATGATGGTAGTCAAGATCTGCAAGTGCACATTGATAAGTTTGACATGCAGATGTGCATACGGGGGATTGATGAGCCAATAATCTCCCGAATCTTTGTTACCACTCTGACCGATGCTGCTTAGACATGGTTTCACACACTCCCACCTTGGTCAATCCATAACTTTGAGGACTTCGACCAGAGGTTTTTGCTCAACTTTGCGATGAGCAAGAAACAGCCGAAGTACGAGTTTGTCTTGGGGAAGATCCGCCAACATCCGGGGGAGACACTGTAGAGCTACTTGGGCTGATTTAAGGAGGCCGCCTTGCAAGTGCAGGGCTTGGAGGAGAAGGTGCACGTCCACTTGTTGTCAGCTGGACTCAGTGGATCGTCTCGGCTGGTGAAATCTATCTACAAGGACCTGGTTAAAACCTTGCTGGAATTCAGGATTCAATCAAAGAAGTATCTGGAGCTAGAACAGATGGAGATTGTCAATACTGCTCCCAAGAGGAAGGGTTCATCGCCGAAACATCGCCCACACCCCGGGAATGTTCCCCTCAACAGGAACCCGGATATCGGCCCTAGGCCGGGACGATATGAAACCAAGTATGACAAATATACCCCTCTGAACACTTCCCGAGCACAAGTGTGGAGGGAGGTGGCTTTGACCGAGATGAAAAAAGTAGATCAACCTCGGCCTGTGTTCAAGAAAGCCGGCCTTGACTATTCTCGCTTTTGTGAATTTCACAATGGTCCATGACACACCACTGATCAATGCTGGGACTTGCGGGATGCTATAGAGAAATTCATCCAGGAAGGCAAGTTAAGGCGGTACGTGATTAAAACCCAGGGGCAGCAAGTAAAACACAAAGGCAACCCCAATGACGATCAGAAGGGCCGAGATGAGAAAAGAAAAAAGAAAGATGATGAGGAGTTCCCAGAACCTGAGTTTGAATGCAATGTCATTACTGGCGCTATGGGGGGAGGGGGCGACACGGCCAATCAACGCGGCAAATACCCTCAGGGAAGTCCTGACAGTGAGGGAGCAGCCCAAGTTTAAGGCCACCAGTGATAAGACTGAGCCCCCTTGCTCTATTTCACTAAAGAGGATCTGGCGGATGTGATACTTGGACATGAGGACGGCGTGGTCATAACCGGGACTATAGCCAACTGCCGAGTCAAGAAGATATTTGTTGATAACGGCAATTCTACCGACATCATATCCTGGGTGACATTCAAAAAGATGAACCTTGATGAAGAAGATCTGAAGCCATGTCAAACAGTCTTATCAGGCTTCAATGGCGAGAATACCGCACTCAGAGGCTCCATTGAGTTGCGGCTTACATTGGGGACAAAAGAAGGCTTCAAATCAGAAAGAGTGAAGTTCGTTGTGGGGGAGTTCCTTCCCCGTATAATGTGATTCTCGGAAGACCCACACTCCATAAGTGGGATATTTTGATGTCCACCAAGCACCAAAAGATGAAGTTGATAGGAAGCAATGGCAAAGTAATCACTATTTGCGAGGATCAGAAGGAGTCCCGCCAGTGTTATTTCAATGCTGTCAAGGAAAGTAGAGCCGGCCCTTCATCAGTTCAAATTTGCCAGGAAGGCCGAAAAGAATCCAAGAGAACGGATAGAAAACAGGTGGAGCCTATAAACCTGGTGGAACTCGATGTGCGAGAAAAGGTGGAGGAATGGAGGCCCGAGCCAGCATATGTGCTCGTGGACATTCAGATCGGCCCAGAAGCTACCCAAGTCACCAAGACTGGGATGATAGTCGACCCAGTTGCACGGGCAGAGTTGACAAAGTGTCTCAGTGCCAACCGAGATGTTTTTGCCTGGACGGCTTCAGAAATTCCCGGGATAGATCCCGCCTTCTGTTGCCACAAATTGTCCATGCACCCCGGCGCAAAACCAGTGGCTCAAAAGAAGAGAAATCTCGGCCTTGAGCGGAAGCAAGCATTGGAGAAGCATATCTAGGAACTGTTGGAGGCTGGATTTATACAAGAAATCCAATACACCACATGGCTGTCCAATATGGTGATGGTCAAAAAGCCTAGTGGCAAATGGCGGGTGTGTTTTGATTATACCGACGTTAATAAAGTTTGTCCCAAAGACTCCTATCCAATGCCGAGCATAGATCAACTGGTGGACAATTCTTCCGGGTTCAAGCTGCTGTCTTTCATGGACGCATACTCCTGGTACAATCAGATCCCAATGTATCCGGGAGATCGGGAGAAGACAGCCTTCAGAGGAGGAGAAGCAAACTATTGTTATAATGTGATGCCTTTTGGCTTGAAGAATGCCGAGGCCACCTATCAGCGCATGATGAATAAGGTCTTTGCCCAACAGCTCGGCCGGAACATAGAGGTGTATATAGATGACATGATTGTTAAAACAGATTCAAGTGGAGGAGACTTTTCGTAAGTTGAGAGAAAACAACATCCGGCTGAACCCGCTCAAATGTGCCTTTGGAGTGACGACGGGGAAATTCCTGGGTTTCATACTGACCCATAGGGGTATTGAAGTTAATCCGGACAAGTGTGCAGCAGTCCTGAACATGAAGTTTCCGGCAACTAAAAAGGAGGTACAGCAGCTGACTGGTAGGCTGGCGGCATTGACGAGATTTCTCCCCAAATCAGCAGAAAAGGCCCTCCCATTCTTCAGGCTGCTAAAAAAGGAAGCCCGGTTGGTTGGAGCCCAGAATGTGAGGCTGCCTTTCAGGAGATCAAGAAGTGTCTTTCCTCACCGCCGGTGTTGTCCAAACCAGAACCCGGTGAGACAATGATACTATACTTGTCAGTGGGCGAGGAGGTGGTGAGTGCCGTGTTGGTTAGGGAGACCGGCAAGACTCAGTTGCCCGTGTATTTCATAAGCCGAGCCTTGAAGTGCTCGGAGTTAAGGTAGTTGGAGAAGGTCGCTTTCGCACTTTTAGTGGCGGCTAAAAGACTGCGTCCATATTTCCAGGGCCACACTATCGTAGTACATACTAACCAGCCAATTCGGCAGGTTCTTCACAAACCGGACTTGGTAGGAAGAATGATGAATTGGGCAATACAGTTGTCCGAGTTTGACTTGAAATATGAGGCCCGATATGCAATCAAGTCTCAGGCTTTGGCCGACTTCTTGGTTGAGCTCACCCCGTCAACGTCGGCCAGTGAGGAAGTCTGGCCCCTCTTCGTGGACGGATCGTCTAATACAAAGGGGAGCGGAGCAGGAATTATAGTAGAGAGCCCATAGGGAGTATCAGTTGAACAGTCTCTGCGGCTCAACAAGAGAGCCCATAATGAGGCCTTGATAGCTGGACTGGCCTCGGCCAGAGAGCAAGGAGCCTAGAAGGTGAAAGTTTTCACAGATTCCCAGTTTGTCGCGGCCCAGATTGAAGGTAGATACCAGGCCAAGGGTCCCTTGTTGATCAAGTACTTGGCCAGGGTCAGGGAGATCATTGCCGAGTTTGATGAAGTCATCATCTCCCATATTCCCCGAGAAGAAAACATGAGGGTCGATATATTGTCTAAGCTAGCGAGTACCAAGGGCGCGGGCAACCATCGAACGGTCGTCCAACAGGAGCTGGCTTATCCCACTTGCATCATGATGATATCGGCAGGGTCTGACTGGAGGCAGCCTATAATCAGATACCTAGAGCAGGGAGTAATCCCAGACGACAAGGCCGAGGCCAAGAAGCTGATCCGAGATGCCATTCTATATACCACTCTAGAGGGTGAGCTGTACCGCAAAGGTCCACACACTTCCATGTTACTTTGTGTTGGGCTTGACCGAGCAGAATATATATTGGCCGAGATACATGAGGGCATCAATGGCCAACATATGGGGGCGAAGGCATTGGCAGTGAAGGCTATTTGGGCCGGATACTTTTGGCCGACTATGAAGGTGGATGCCCAGGATCATGTGAAGAAATGAGAGAGTTGTCAGAAGCACGCTAAGGTAATATGGTCCCCCCCGTCCGAGTTGACAACTATCACCTCTCCCTGGCCTTTCTACAAATGGGGGATGGAACTGTTGGGTCCATTCAAGGCTGCAGAGGGGCAGCTGAAATGGCTCATTGTAGCTATTGATTATTTCACTAAGTGGATAGAAGCAGAGCCGTTAGCTACCATTACTTCAGCTCAAGTCTAGAAGTTTTTTGAAAGGAACATCATTTCCAGTTCGGAATCCCGGCCGAGATCGTCACAGATAACGGAACTCAGTTCACCGATAAGAAATTCAGAGAGATGATGGCCAGCTTCCATGCTAAGCACCATTTCTCTTCCGTGGAACATCCACAATCCAATGGCCAGGCCGAAGCTGCCAATAAAGTTATCTTGGAAGGACTCAGAAAGAGGATGTACGATGCCAGAGGCAGTTGGGTAGAACAACTGTACTATGTCTTGTGGGCACATAGGACCACGCCTCAATCATCCACTTAGGAAACCCCGTTCAGAATGACCTACGGGTGTGAGGCCATGATTCCGGTTGAGATCAGGCAGCCCTCTTGGAGAAGAATGATGATGCTCAAAGAAGGGGAGGAAGCCAACAATGAGGCCTTGATTAGCGAACTGGAGTTGATAGATGAATTCTGAGCTCAGGCACATATCCAAGATGTGGCCGCAAAACAGTTGGTGGCCAGAAGGTTTAACAGGAAGATCAAACCGAGATCCTTCGAAAAAGGAGATTTGGTCTTAAAGAGGGCCGACATTGGCAACAAAAACGCTCAAGATGGAAAGCTGGCGGCCAACTGGGAAGGATCATACCGAGTTGCTCAGAATCTCGGCAAGGGGGCGTACATACTAGAAACATTGGACAAGAAGGTGATCAAACGTATATCGAACGCCGGCAAATTGAAGACATATTATAGTTGACTATTTCTTTTTTATCTGTGTTTTCCGTTAATTGAGAAGAGTGGTGGCCAACGGTTTTGACACCCCCACTTCATATAATCTCTTTCATCGGAATCATAGATGCAAATAAAGTTGATGTTTATGAATAAACTAGTCACGCATTGACAGTTTCCTTTGATAAAGATGTTTCGATATTCAGAAGACATACATTGACAAAGGCTTTTTAAGCAATATTTCGATATTTATAAGTCATACATTGACAAAGGCTTTTTAAGCAATATTTATATGTTGTTCCATGCGGATCCAAGGTGTTCCAAAACCCTGATCAGGTTGGCACGGTCCAAAGTGGCCACGATACACCGACGATAACTTGGGATGGAAGACCAGAACCAAAAAACATCGTGTAAATCGGTCGATATTATACTTGGCCGTTGGAGCCAAATGAATATTCAAATACGCATACTTAAAAGTTCTAACGAAGAACAATAATATGGGAAATAACTATATTTTCCAAAATATAAAGATTGTTTGAAACAAAGAAATTGTTCAAATAAAAATAAACAAAAGATAAGTACAAAATAAAACCGGCATCCCGGCCCTTCAAGCACCGCCTGCTGGAGCCGAGGTCTCTTCAGCCCCGGCCTCGGGTAAATCTTCAGGCTCAACGACGGAATCATCTTGATCGAAATAAGGAACGACTGCACCATCACGAACAAAAGATTGAAAGTGCAGCCCTTTGCTATTCAGAGTGATCCCGGCATTAAGACATCAGACCTGAGCAAGGGCGTTGTTGAAAGAATCCTCAGCCGCAGACGATAAGGCCTCCCGCAGCTCGGCAGCCTCCTTCTCGGCCTCCAGAAGCTTGGACTTAGCTTCCTTGGCCTCAGCCTGGGCATCCTCAAACATGGTTTTCACCTCATTTAAGTTCTGAGTCATGAGGGCGGCTTAAGATCTTGTTCCAACTCAGCTCGCGCAAGCCGCAATTCTTCCGCAGCTTGCTGAGTCTCAGTTCGAGCGGCGGCCAAGCCCTTCTCGGCCTTCTGAATCTTGACGTTAGCAGCAGCAAGCTCCTCTTTGTTCTTGTTACACCTGTCTTTTACAACAACTAGACAGTCAACAAGAGAAGTCGTTTGATAGGCATGCAACTGCATCTGCCGGAGTAGTCGGATGTCATCTTTAGAAAGCCGAGACGAGTCGGCGAAGCGTTTGGGAGCATGGACAAAGGGGAAAAGCTCCTCAGCCCCCCGTTCCCATAAGTGGCCGAGCTCCAGCTTCGCAGCTTCAGGGAGCACGACAATAGAAGGCTCAGGGGCCGGGAGATCAGCGGCCGGGGCAGATGGAGGAGGAAGAGCGATGACCTCGGCATGAGGGGCGAGGCCAGAAGCGGCAGGGGTCGGGGCAGCAGGAGTCGGGGAGGCCGTTTCCACCGGTGCAACGACCAGTTCCGTGGCCGACTTTGTCACCTTCCTCCGTTTGAGCTGCTTGAGGAAGGGAGGGACTTCGTTAGTGGCGGGGGCCGACCTTGGGGCACCGGAGGTTTTTCGGGATCGAGGTCTCAGGTCGCCGAATTGGTTTTCCATTTCAGTAGCTGCAAAACAAAGCAAATAAATTAACACCAAGAATAGAAAAACAATACAATATACTTTATAAATAAATCAGACTAACAGTCAGGAAGAGCAGGTGGGATTTCACAGAAACCCTGGCTTTCTCGGAAGGCATCGATCTGGATGACCGAGTAGGCGTCCTCATCCGACAACCCGGTTTCATCTCGGTGGTAGAAAGGAGGTTGAAATTCATAATGGGCACGGGACCAGTAAAGTGGAAATTTCCACTTTACCCTGGCAGATTCCGGCCCTTGAAGAAAGAAAGGTTGGTGGCCGGGTTTGGCACTCACTTTAAAATAATTATTTTTGAACCTCTTAAAAGATTCAGTAAAAAGGGGAAAAAGCTTACGTTTAGGACGACTCCTTAAGGAAGTCCATCCTTTCCGGTTAGAAGGCTCACGGCCAGTACGGCCAGTGTGAGCGAAAAAGTAATACATAAAGATGGAGACCACACACGGGATCCCCAGATTCACACATAAATCCTCAAAGGATTTGACAAAGGCCCAACCATTTGGATGAAGCTGTGAAGGGGCCAGAGACAGGTGCTTTAGAAGCTTCATCTTGAACTCGGAAAGGGGAAAACGGATACCCAAGCGGGTGATCACGTCAGCACAGAAAAAGAAAAAGCTAGATTCGCCCTGCTCGGCACAAGAACAGATCGGCACATGAGGGCCGGGATGGCGAATTGAGAATCCTTCTTGATTCCCTACGGGGAGGGCGGCTATGCCCTCCAGACTTATGGAAGATGAGGTGTTAAGAACCTCGTAGGTAACCCATGGGAATCTAGCTATCAGGTCTGGAGAAGGGTTGTCGGTATGGGAACTGCTCGACCGAGACTCTTCGACTATTTCCATAGAAGCGACTTCCATGATGACCTACGACAAAATAAAAAAGGAAAATAATTATCAAAGGTACCTGGAAAATGGCGGTAGGGCGTGAAGTATTTGCCGCCGCCAAGATACTTTCAGGTGGCACCTAGGTTCTGGGCCGGGCCATTGGTGGAATGACGATTACAGGGTTATGCCGGCACGCATCTAACACGTCGTCGGCTTGCTTGTCAAAACCTGAGCTGGCCAGATACATGAACCTATCCATGCATCTCGTGCACGGTTCAAACCGGGTCTCAGGACAAGGCTCTAAGGGACGCGACTTGGAAGGAAGAACGGGAGGGGTCACAGGGCGACCCCTAGATTCCCTATTGGGCCCTATACCAGAACCTGATACAGCTTTAGAGGAAGAACCTTCTACAGCTTTAGAGGAAGGGGGTTTTTTAGCTAAAGGAATTTTTGAGGATTTTGAACCGCTGGTGGGGGTTCGAAGGAAGCGTTTGGTTTTATCTTCCTCTAAAAGGGGTTTATTAAAAAACCAGAAAGCAGAAAAAGGGGGAATTCTCTCAACAATATGTGCCTCTTCCTTAGGAGTGAGTTTCATTACCACAGGATTACGAAGGATTTTGAAAACTCAAGAAAGGAAGAACAAGGGATGAAGATGAACAGGAATAGAAAAAGAAGGAAAAAACCTAGGAAAAGAGGTCAAGGGGGAATAAGTACCACCAAAGTAAAACGAAAAGAGCAATGAGGAGAAAAAGAAATGTAGAATCACGAAAGAAAGGAGAAGATGAGGTACCTGGATTGAAGAACTTTGAAGAAGGAAGGTTGAAGCACCAAATGCAAGAACGAAGAGCAGAATACTAGAGCAAATGCATGCAGTAAGAGGGAAATGAACTAGAAGTTTTGAAACAGTGTGAGAAAATGACAAGGTTTGGCCTATAAAAGTGAAAAGTAACCGTCGAAACCCACGAAATTAAAAAATAGTAACCGCTGAAATTTGAATTAAGAATAATGGGTAACTGACAACAGTGGTTAATCACTGGGGCAATTGTGACCAGTTAATCAAGAGACAAGGGCAAAACGGACAATGGCAATGGATAGTCATGATTAGAACGTGCAAAGAAATGACAGAGCATTAAATGCCAGGGAGGCGCGTCGTTTCACATGTCCAAACGACAGCAAGAATGCTTCATTACATTGGAATTAGGGATCAGAAAAAAAAAAGAAGTTCGCTTTGAGGAAAAAACGCTTCACTATCTCGGCTGAAATCAGAAAAGGAGGTCGGCTCTCGGGGGAACAAGCAGCCATGATATCCGAGCTCCACAGGAGCAGCAAATGCAAGATCCAGAAAAACATCTCGGAAGCTTGATAGTGAGGCTGACTTATCCGAGATAAGCGTCTCGGTTATAAATCTACATCTCAATAGAGTCACCTCGATCATTCAGGTTACTCAATAACCGAGGTGAGGGGCAACTGTTACGTATATTTGGTACTGAGCCAAAGGCCAAAGAGCCCAATACCGTTAGTATCACGTTATTAATGGCAAGATTGGAGGAAATTGGGTCCTAAATAATTACCAGAATCAAGAAAGATATTGAGGGTTATTTCTACACTGAATATCCAGAATATTTGTTCATCTTTTGGAAGATCATGATCAAGAATTGGCATAGTTTCCTTATTTCTCCACAGGTCAATAAGCATAAATAGCAATTCTCACCAAAGGTGCAAGATACACACATATTCTAAACTCTCTCTTTTCCATTCTCACAGTGCACACACCCCACGTCCAATTGTGGTTCGTTTGTGCTGTGATCTTCTTCCTGGAGTTGTTTTAATCTCCATAAACACCTTCAAAGAGAGAGAGCTTGATCATACATCAATTTCTGGCATTGTTGCTGGATATCTGTTTTGTAAGGAACAGAACAGTTGCTATATTTATTAATAACTAATTTTTGACCATACAGGCAAGAAATAATTTGTTAGGTAAATTTAGGTTGATTTTATGTTAATTTGTATAGCTAAAAAGGTTATTGAAATTTTTTATTGGATAACTTGTTTTGACATATAATAAGTAAAACAATAAATAAATAGTTCAATCTAATAAATGTAAGATGAAATGTGTTATTGTTAACAAAATAATTATTGTTGTTATAAAATATTGTAAATGTATGCAAATTGTTGAAAATGATATGTAAATCTTCACTTGTTTTTCACATGTCTCAAACACCTAATAAAAGAAAATAAAGATAAAAATAATTTAGTATTATATTAAAAACATACATGTAAATTTGTGGTAATAATATTAACAATATATAATATATAACATAATGTATAATTAATATATGATTTTATATATAGGAATATTTGATGAATTATATTTTGAATTGTAATAAAATGAAAATCTTCGTTACAATATGTTTCTCATAGTAAAATATTATAATTATGACCATAGGTATTTTTTTACATTTTTTTATTTTAAAAGTCAATATTTGTTTTTGAAAATTTATTGAGAATAAAAAAATCACATATATGATATAAAAGTTTTATAAAATAGTTTTTGAAAATCACATTTAAAACATAAATAAATTCATACATAATGTGAAAAAAGAAACTTATTAATAAATAATTTTATAACATTTTCATCATATTATTTTTTTCTTTCAATTACATGAATAATTTTATTTTGTTTTCTTTTGTCTTCTGTCTTGTTTTCTTTTTTATACAAAAAGGTTTTTCATATATAAATGCAAATTTTTAAAGTTTAAAAAGAAGAATAGTAGTCAACTGCCTTAAAAATGTCATTAAAAAGGGAGCATGTACACACTTATCATCATTTTAGTAATTTGGTGGTATTCTTTTTCTATGGTCCATAATTTAGATAATTTGAAATGTTAAAATGAAAAAGACACTAAATTTATAAATATAACAATATACATGTGTAGATATTTGCATGAGATGAAAAAGATAAATTAGCAAGATAAAAAAATATAATACATCATTCATATGGATATGTAACATGTTCTATTGTACCAAAATTTTAAATATTAAAGTAAAAGGAAATTAATAGCATGAATCAACATTCTTATAATTTGTTTTAATTGTAACACATCACATGGTGATCTTATATTTATAAAGTTGTCAATAATGACTTATTTATAATATTAACTAATGGAAGTGTAATTTGGATGAGGATGGTGAAAGGTTGTATAAGGTGAAAAATTATTCTCTTCTTGTTTTTAATTTTTTTTTAAGGTTTCAATCTATTATGATAATGCAAGGTCCCAATTAACTAAGAATGAAATATAATAAATTTAATTATATTGCCTAAACACTTAACAAACATGATGAATACCATATATAGTGCTCCAATTAAATTAAAATTATGGCAATAAAGAATTATTCTTTTATTACTTTTAAATTTTTAGGTTTCAATATATATAAACTGAATAAAAATATAACAAATTTAATTATATTTATAATGCCTAAACAAATTTCACATATTCCTCACACACTTTAGTGTAACTTTTTATTTAAATTATGTCAATACATGATGAAATAACATCGTTTAATAATATATTTCAAACAAACTTGAATATGTAAATAAAATAATATTGAATCATAAAAACAGAAATATTGCCTAATAATATGTTTTCACATTAAATTATACAAAAAATTGAATTAATATATTTGTTAAAAATAAAATTTCAAATTAATGAATGATTAAATTACCTTAAATATTATTTAATCACATATTAATAAGAATTAACTATCAATTAAATGCTACAATTTAAATTAAATGATACAAAAAAGAAACAAATATTTTGGAAAAATAAACCTATTAAAAATATTATTATTAATACATTTAATATTGGTGTTCTCTTGATCATTTCTCTCTTATGATCAATACCATTAATTAGTAATTAATTTATAAGTTGAAATTTTGACAACATTATCTGATTATTTATTTTATTTTTTAACAATTAGAATAAAATATTTTGAAAGGATGAAATAGATATATCAAATTTATTGTCTACGAAATTTGATCAATTTTACTTGTATTTAAAAATGAAAACAATTTAATCATAAAAAATTGAAAACAAATTATTTAGATGTATCAAATTTATTGAATCTTATTATTTTTAAATTATCACCAAATACACAACGATACATGTACAACAATGCATCAAAAGACACACAAAACTATACAAATTACATAACAATATATTCTAACAAGATCATCCAAATCAATATCTAATTTGATCGTATTGTCTTTCGGTTCAAGCAATTTGCAGCATACAACTAGTCTATTATTCAGTGAATGTAGGCTCTCTAACACCCCTTTCCCATTGAATAGTCAAACACCACATATGAAAATACGATATTCATTAATATATTTGAATATTTTTTATACATAAAAAATTATTATTAAATTTAGTAAGCACTAACATTTTTGTAATGATTAAATTTAAGTACACCAGTTAATACATGTATAAATATTTATTTGATTCCAAATTTTGAAAATATATTATTTTCCAACTAAATATTGTGTGCTCTATTTGTTTCCTCTATATTTTCATGTGAAACTGTACAACTCAGGGGGAGCAAATTTAAAGCATTATATACTTAACACTTTATCACACTAGTTCTTGCAAAAGCTAATTTAAATTTCAGGATATCAAGTTTAATTCTTCTATCATTCATCCCTCAAAAGCAATCAAAAGTTAAACAAATGGACAATTGATATTTGACATGCTCAAAGCCAAAAAGGGGGAGATTGTTGAATATAGGGGGAGTTGCAAGAAGAATCAAAGCAAGAATGAAGAAGAAGCTTGATGTTTGCTTGAAAATATTTTTGCTTTTTACATGCCCAACCAAGTATGAAGCCATTTGTAATTTGTTTAAGTTTGATTCAAGTTCATTATTTTGTGATCCTTGCATTGCATTTGCATTTCACATAAATATGCATTCATAGTTTCATTAAAATAAGAAAGTTGTTAAAGGATTTCAAAAGAATCTAAGTTCTCATGGATAAGTTTTTAGAAAAATGAAAACTTACTGTTTTAATCGATTACACAATGTTTTAATCGACTAAATGCTTTTGTTTTAAATCTAGAAAAGCCATGAAGAACACATTAATCGATTACCTTGAATCGTAATCGATTACACAGTCTTACTAGAAAACTATGCATTGCTGCTTTAATCGATTACCATGAATTGTAATTGATTACACAGGCTAAAATTGAAAACTATGCTTTGCTGCTTTAATCGATTATATGGCATAATAATCGATTGTTCTGTTCATAAACATTTTCCAGAAAATCGAGGAACAATCTAATCAATTATTTAGTAGCTTTAATCGATTACATACGGCAAAATAATCGATTACACCAACGGATTAATCGATTATTGTCAGTTAAATCAATTTTATACAAAGCTTGATGAGTCTGTTTTCTAAAAATAGAAATTGAACGAATTATTCTAAACATATGAGTGACTTACCCAAAAGACACTAAGCTTTCTAAGAGTTCAAGAGACTGATTTCTGATGAAAAATACATCTTGTGAAGATCAAGATTTCTGAGTTTTTCTATGAAGATGTGTTAGAGAAAAGAAGTTTTCAAGATATTGATTATGAGCATTAGAATTCATACAACCTGGAATGTGTGATAATCTCAATTCATTCTCATTCATACATACATGAAGGATTACAGGTTGTGTCTATCTTGAATCTTTCTTTTTAAGAGTTTGTGATATTTGTATTCATTTGTGATAAATCAATTTGATTATGTCAAGCTTTCTAGAGTAGGGTTCTTTAGGTGAAAGATATGCGTAGGGTTCTTAGAGACTAACCCCACTGAGAACACTACTCAGCAACCCCTAGAGACACACTATCTCTAGTTATCATGCAAGAAACCCATTTAACACTTGATCACACTTGTTCTTGCAAAAGCGTACTTAAATTTCAGGATATCAAGTTTAATTCTTCTATTATTCATCCCTCAAAAGCAATCAAAAGTTAAACAAATGGATAATTGATATTTGACATGCTCAAAGCCAAAAAGGGGGAGATTGTTGAATATAAGGGGAGTTGCAAGAAGAATCAAAGCAAGAATGAAGAAGAAGCTTGATGTTTGCTTGAAGATATTTTTTCTTTCTACATGCCCAATTAAGTATGAAGGCATTTGTAATTTGTTTAAGTTTGATTCAAGTTCATTACTTTGTGATCCTTGCATTGCATTTGCATTTCACATAAACATGCATTCATAGTTTCATTACAATAAGAAAGTTGTTAAAGGAATTCAAAAGAATCTAACTTCTTATGGATAAGTTTTTGGAAAAATGAAAACTTACTGTTTTAATCGATTACACAATGTTTTAATCGATTAAATGCTTTTGTTCTAAATCTGGAAAAGCCATGAAGAACACTTTAATTGATTACCTTGAGGCTTATTAGAAAACTATGCATTGCTGCTTTAATCGATTACCATGAATCGTAATCGATTACACAAGTTAAAATTGAAAATTGTGCTTTGCTGCTTTAATCGATTACATTGTGTAATAATCGATTATTATGTTCATAAACATTTTCCAGAAAAACTGAGGAATAATTTAATTAATTATTTAGTAGCTTTAATCGATTACATATGGCAAAATAATCGATTACGCCAACGGATTAATCGATTATTGTCAGTTAAATCAGTTTTATATAAAGCTTGGTGAGTCTGTTTTCTAAAAATAAAAATTGAACAAATTATTCTAAACATATGAGTGGCTTAGCCAAAAGACACTAAGCTTTCTAAGAGTTCAAGAGACTGGTTTCTGAGTAAAAAATACATCTTGTGAAGATAAAGATTTATGAGTTTTTCTATGAATATATGTTAGAGAAAAGAAGTTTTCAAGATATTGATTCTGAGCATTAGAATTCATACAACTTGGAACGTGTGGTAATCTTAATATATTCTCATTCATTCATACATGAAGGATCACAGGTTGTGTCTATCTTATATCTTTCTTTTTAAGAGTTTGTGATATTTGTATTCATTTGTGATAAATCAATTTGATTTTGTCAAGCTTTCTAGAGTAGGATTCTCTAGGTGAAAGATCTGAGTAGGGTTCTTAGAGTCAAGTGATTTGTTTTCTAATAGGGCTTTAGAATTCAGATTCTTTATCTAGGGTTGATAAAGATAATCACTTGTAAATTGCTTGTAAAGAATATTTTGATTTAGTGAAAACTCTGACCTAGTGTTGGTTGGAAGACACTAGATGTAGCCTCCAAGTTTGTGAGGTGAACTAGTATAAATTGTTGTGTCTCTTATTCTAATTCTTTATATCTCTCATTGCTTGTATTTGGGTAATCAAGATATAATCAACAATACAAAGTTTCTGGCATTACTTGCATAACAAGGTTGATCTTGGTTGAAAAAAAAGTTCTGGTTTGAAAAGGTTTTTAAGTGATAGGATTCTTATTTCAAATTCCGCAAATAGTTTCAAGTAAATTTTTAAATATCTGTTTTAAACCAATTCACCCCCATCTTGGTTTATTTGAAGAGTGTTCATTGTATTTTCAGCCTTTAATAAGTCTTCTATGTAAGACATTGTTGTTCAATACTTTGCCCAGAAAAACAAGTACTCTGGGGAAACCATTCTTCATCATGCAGATGAGCTTCAAGAAATCTTCTAGGTTCTCAGCTCCTTGACAGTTGTTCTAAGACAACCTTTCTGAGCATTTCAAAATGAACGAACATGTCTGCTTCCTAAAACATTTAGCACTGAAACACTTAAGCAGAATGTTAGTCATCACATAAACCCATCATTTTTTCAATTTGCATTGCTAATGGTTTGTTATAATTAAAACCAAGGATGTGGATTCAATACACCCCACCTTACCATCAAGCCACACTTCTTGTATTTCTAGAAATCCATCCCCACCGAACTCATTGACAACCTAAAATGCCATTTTCCTCCACACACGCAACAACCCACTCGCCAACCCCACAACTGAATGATGGCACCATTCGAACTCAAAGACGCTCGAAAGAGCACAACGTAACTCCTTACACATATTATCCTTCTTCGTCTCATAATGAAAATAGATAATAACATAGATTACAAAAGAAAGTGAAAGTGAGGCCATGCTACCCCACCCTATAGAGAATTACATATACACAACTAAATTTCATCCCCCTTCCTAATCATAGTAGCTATTTGCTAATAGAATAAGCCTTCTACCAGTTATCCTCAAAAGTCCATGCAACCCATAAAATTATATTCTTCGCAATTAGCACCCCCAACCGCATCAATATCACAACTACTTAAATAGTTACTTAAGCAAAAAATATTAATGTCAATTTTTTACGGCATTGTGAGTGTCAATTTTAAGAACTTTTTGTTAAAACTAGTATTTGTACCCAAGCATCAACCCATCTGATGTACAAGACATTTAGATTTTGAAAATAAAAATAATATTATTTATTTTATAATTCTTTAAAAAATTACATTTTATTTAATTAATTTCATAATAAAATGAGTAAGAATAAAAATAATATTAAGTTGTCTAAAAATTATCAAGTCTTTTTAATTAAATTTTGCATGAAAAAGATAATCGATGTTAGAGTTTTAGCTACTTTGAAACGATCTAATCAATCACTCATTACTAGGTAGCGTCAGACAAATGAATGCAATTTTGAAATTAGTGGTAATTTAAATTGATGCTAAAGACTTTTGATTTTTTAATTGAAAAAATTGAACATTTGTGTAAATCTAGCATCCGTGTCAGAGGTGATGCTAATGTTTTGACTCAAGACACATTTCTTATACGCCCTATTTGGATGTAAGCTTCTCTAGAAACACTTCTAGAATAAAGTAAGAAGAAAAATTGAAATGAGCTTCTCCATAAGCTAAAATGAGTTTTTCATTAGCTCATTTGTAGATGTCGTCTCATCTTTTAGAGAAGCTATATTGGTGAGCTTCTAAAAATTAGCTAATGGAAAGCCTATTTTTGCTTATGGAAAAACTTATCTCATTTTTTTCTTCTTATGTCTTCTTTTAAAAGTACTTCTAAACCAAACAGGCCCATAGTATTTTACATCATCAAATCAACTAGTGATGGGGCTATATCTATGCATGCTACTTCCTTCTTGTGCGAAAGTGTGTTGTGATTATTTCTTACTATTTGACTTAGAATATTGCTTATCTTGCATTGTTTTGAAAATTGGACTAGATCAACTGCACGGTTCAATCGAGAACCAATTTGGTACCTGATGTATGTCTAAACCCATTAGACATGAATTTCCCAAATCTACATTGCAATGAAACCCAATCTTCAAGTAACTTTCAAGAACACACAAGCTGTCCAAGCTTCCATGAAAATGTATGGCCGGAAGCTTTCTTTAATGGCAACAATGAAAAATGGAAGAGAGGTTAGGGATGAAGATGGAAGACACCATGGAGAAGCTCTCCAATAAGTCTAGGAAGAATCACCACAATAGTATTGAGAAGCCATTGATAAGATGATAAGTGCCCTATTTTAGTAAAATTAGGGTTACAATGCTGGCACTTATCTTTTGGTCTTAGTAAATTTATTTATAAACTTGCCCTAAACCTAGTTGATTTGTATTTAGTACTTGTATGAATGTTGTTTTCACATTTTGGAAGATTAGTCCAATCATATTTTGTATTTTGATAGGTTCCAATGGTATCCGAAGTATCCAAGCAAGCAAGGCAAGAGAAAGGGGCATAAAAATCAAATTTGGGAGGTGTCAGAAGCAAAATGGCCCAGAACTCATCTAGGCCCATGACCTTTCTTCATCATTAAGCTTTTAACTCACCCAGGAAAGCATCCTCAGGCTAAATCACTCGCCCAAGCGAGCTTCAAGTTCCAAGGAGATATGATTAGCTTGCCCAGGCGAGAAAACACAGGTAAAACCACTCGTCGGGGCAAATGGACATAAGCATGAGGCTGATTTCTATAAATAGCCACGAAAATGTGAAGAAAAAGCATTCCAGGTTCGAAAATTGAGAGCCTTGGAGGAAATTCTTAGCTTAGGAAGCTTAAATAGGGAGGTTAGGAGAGTAAGAGAAGTGAAAATTAGTGTGGAGACTCTGTCGGAAAGAAACGGTGATGGTTCCCTTCATCAATTCTTCCATTAAGGAGGTGCTCTCCACAATGATTGGCTAGCTTCTCTTAAGGATTGGATGTAATCTTCTTACCCCTATGTATCTCTTTTAATATTTATTTATGCATGAATCTTTTCTATTCTTCATTGGTAATTTCATTCTGTTTTTAATGCTTGATTCTACTTGATCACTAGTTTCATGAAATTAGATTCTAAGCTTGACTGGAAAGTGCCCTTAGAATTTGAACTGAATGATTTTACTCATTACGTTACGTTGCTAGGAATAAGGCATAACATTTTGATTGCAAATAGCACGCGATTATGATTATAATGCTAAGGTATTTACTTCATATGCGAGAGATCAATATTGGTAGATATCCTTAGGATTCTCGAATGCGAGAGATCGATTCGAGGTAAAATAATGTGTGCATCAATAAGTATAGAAAATGATTTATACATGGTAAAGTTAATTGAATACTGAAGGTATGAATGATGAAATCCAATCCCACTTTCTCATAAATATATTTCATTTTACTAGTTTCATAATTTTCCGTTACTTTCGTAATCACATGAAATTTTGCTCATCCTTATTGTACATAACTATTGAACTGTTAAGTTTTACTTGGATAAACTGAGTAGCTCAAGTCCCTGTGGAGATGAACTTTTACAAATGTTGTAACTTACAACGACAAATTGGTATGCTTGCCAAGAGTCTTAACATAAGACTCAAGAAGTTCTTGCACAAGAACAAGAGAGAAACTCTCACACAAATTTTAGATTTGTATTAATGAGCCAAAGTTAGTTACATTCAGTTTGTGGATAGCTTATATAGGCCACGAAATTACACATCAAATGCACATGAAATGACAATTCAAATGAAGCTTGAAGTGCAACAAAAGGAGCCTAAATGCAAGCTAAATGAAGCTTATGGTGCAAGCTTCCCTGAGTGACCCTTGGTTATCCCAAATTCGAAAATGGTGCAATATTTTAGCTTCTAAGTGCAGCCAACTAATTTACTAAGTTGCTACACAAATTACACACAAGTGCACCTACACCTCATTACATAATTGCACTAAAAAGCCTTTTTATTACTACTATTTTTGCTACTAACAAGTGCTGAAAGTTATGGAATTAAATTGAACTTGAGCCATTAAAATTCAGCCCTTGTTATCCTTGAGTTGGTGTTCTTCCTCTTGTTTATCCAAGTTAGCCTTGATGTGGTCTTGACGGGCTTGAGTTCTAGGTCTTGTCCTGAGTCATTTAAAGCTCACCAAAGGAAGTGCTTCAATTTCTTCTTCTAGACCTTTAGCTTGCAATGGACCTCCATCAGTACCCAATCTAAACACTTCAAAAAATCAAGGCAGTTTAGAGATGGTGACAATCGATCAAAAATGGTGAAAATTGATGCAGAGAACTGGTTTGAAATAGTCTTTTTAAAAAAATTAATTTAATTTTTTAATAATTTTAAATTTAATATAAAATGTTTTAAGATTAATAAAAATGCACATTTAAATATTTCACATAAATATTTATTATGTTGTCAATTATTATTAATTTTTATTTTATAAAACATATAATTTATTCATTTATATTAACTTATAATATTTTAATCCTAATTTAGTAATAAAATAATAAAAAATTATAAAAAAATTAGTTCAACTAAGGTTCAACGCCATTAAATCTTACCTTCATCCGTTCAACTATCGGATTGATTTTAAAAAGATTATCGTAAACAATATATGTTTGCCATAGGATTCCACTATATAGAAATGAAGCCTGATATTCTACCACCAACATTGAAAAGTCGTCCACAAAAAAGGATTAATCCAGGTTTCCAACGTTGTTCAATTAAGTGCCCCAATCCAATGTCCCTCGGTGAACATGTGCTTGGCACCATTTAAGATCAATGTCCCATCCAATGTCATAATAGTTATTTTCAAGATTAATAAGCTTTTATAAAGAATATATTTGGCAGAATTTTGTATTCTTATGTTTCACTTTGGCATTAGCCAAATATATATACAAGCTATAGTACTTGTACGTTACAGAGTTACTGTTATTACAATTTGAATTTAAATACAATATTGCTAATAATAACAAAAGCTAACTATAAGGAATAATGGCTAACAATTTGGAACAACATCTGATATGCAATAATAATAGTAACATAAGCTAACAATTAGGAATAACAACTGTAAGAACAGATTGAGGATAAGGATCAAGATGATCTTATCCTAACACTCCCCCTCCAGATGGAGCATGCAAGGATGAAATGCCCAACTTGTCTCGAAGGAAAATGAATGGGAGCATTCCCAAGGCTTTGGTGAAGATGTCTGCTAGCTGGTGGTCAGATCGAATATAACAAGTACGAATGGAGTTGTGCAAAACATGATCTCAAATAAAATGACAGTCGAGTTCAATATGTTTTGTTTGTTCATGGAAGACTGGTTAGCCGCAATGTGCATAGCAGCCTGGTTGTCACAATACAACTGCATAGGAGTAGCATGTAGAACACCAAGAGATGTTAGAAATGATTTAATCCAGATCAACTCAGAGGTAGCAGTTGCCATAGCTTGATATTCTGCTTCAGCTGAAGAGCAGGACACAGTTGTTTGTTTCTTAGTCTTCCAAGAAATTGGAGAAGACTTCAACATTACAAAATAACCTGTCACTGAGCGTCGAGTAAGTGGACAACTCGCCCAATCAGAATCGGAATAAGCACAGAGTTGAAGATCATAATCTTTGCGAAGCAAAAGATCTTGACCCGGGTCACCCTTAATATACCTTAAGACTCAAAGAATAGTTTGATAATGAGCATCTGTAGGTGATTGCATAAAGAGAGGACATGCATATCATAGGATAATTCTGATCCAAGAACGGATGACTTTGAGTAGTAGCTAATTTGTGATTGACTTCAAGAGGGAAAGAGCAAGGTTTGCAAGCTAACAATCCAGCTTCTTGTAAAATGTCCAATGCATATTTTCGTTGAGAAAGAAACAAACCAGATGGGCCATGAGCTATTTCAATCCCAAGAAAATACTCTAGCACACCCAAGTCTTTAATATGAAAGCAAGAGCGTAGAAATTCTTTGACAGCAGTGCAAGCAAAATCATCATTGCCTGCAAGAATTATATCATCAACATAGATGAGGAGAACGACAACAACATCGTTTTTGTGCAAAGTGAAAAGTGTATAGTCGACTTTGGACTGCACGAAACCATAAGATTCAATAGAAGCATGAAGCTTGGCAAACCAATTTCAAGGAGACTGTCGTAATCCATAAAGAGATTTCTTCAAACGACAGACTTGGTTTGGACGATTGTGTGTAAAACCCGTGGGAACCTGCATGTATACTTCCTCATGAAGATCACCATGGAGAAATGCATTGGTGACATCTAACCGGTAAAGCTTCCATTGTTTAGCCGAGGCAACAACTAGTAGCGTACAAACACTCACCATTTTAGCAACTGGTGCAAAAGTATCAAAGAAATTCTCTCTAGCAACTTGATTGTTGCCAACTATCACAAGTCGAGCTTTACACCGTTCAATGGTTTCGTCAGAGAGGTATTTGATGCAAAAAATCCATTTGCACGGGATTGCTTACTTGCATGGAGGAAGTGAAGTAATCTCCCATGTATTGTTATGTTCAAGGGCATCAATCTCTTTTCGGATGGAAACATGCCACCGTTCATCAATGACGGCTTCCTTGTAGGTGCAAGGTTTAGAATTGCTAGAAATTGCTAAAGGAATTGTTGATGTTTGGGGGAAAAATTAGCACAAGAAACATATTGAGCTATAGGATATTGAATACCTGAGGATTGATTGCAAAGAGAAGTAATAGGGGTGTTATGTGCAATAACAGATGTACACTTGAAGTCCTTGAGATAACTGGGTGGTTTTCAAGATCGATGACCCCTTCTAATAGCCTCAGTATTAGAAGCAGGTGCTGGAGACTTAGTGAATATGGGAGGAACCAAACACCCAGAAGGAGAAGCATCTTCACTATCTAGCAATTGAGGTGTAACGGGCACAACAAGATCAACAATAGCTGGGTCAGTGTCCACAGAAGGAGCAGGTGACATTGAACTCCTCCTATTCTCATGAGTGGTTTCAGATAGAGGCAACATCTCATCATTTACCAAAGGTGCAGTCATGGGCAATTTGACCTGCAAAGAAGCATCTGAAATAGGAGAGGAAGTTGCAAAAGGGAAAACATCCTCCTGGAAGACAACACCTTTAGAAATAATGACAAAATGAGTGTTTAGGTTGTAAAATCTCTACCCCTTCTTACCAAAAGGATATCCGAGGAACAAACACCTAATTGACCTTGCTGCAAATTTATCTCTTGATTGGGTCCTGTATCAAGCAAGTAGAAAGGCAACCAAAGACTTTGATATGATCATACGATGAGGGCCTGTTGAAGAGCTTCTCAAATGGGGTTTTGCCGTCAAGAAGAGGGGTAGGTGTTCAGTTAATAAGGTGAACAGCTGTAAGAACACACTCACCCCAAAATTCAATGGGAAGAATAGCTTGAAAGCGTAAGGCCCTTGCCACATTTAAAATATGTCGATGCTTGCGTTCCACCCTACCATTTTGCTGGGGTGTATCAACACAAGATGTTTGATGAATGATGTCCATATCAGTAAAGAGAGTTTGCAAACGTTTGTTGTAGAATTCTGTCTCGTTATCTGTTCTCACAATTTTAACAATAGTATCAAATTGAGTGTGTATCATCATGATGAATTGAGTTACATATTGTAAAGTTTCAGATTTTGCTCTCACGAGATAAACCCACACATTTATGCTGTAATCATCAAATATGGTCAAAAAATATGGAGCACCAATTAAAGAGGAGGTATGATATGGTCCCCAAATGTCACAGTGAATAACATCAAAACAAAAAGTTGTTTTATTCATACTGACAGGAAATACAGTACGAGTTTGTTGTGCGTGAAGGAAAACATCACAAACAGAACTTAAATCATGCTTGGATTTATTATATGAAACAAATGGTAAAAGCTTCAAATTTTGGAAAGATGGATGACCCAAACGAAGATGCCAAAGCTCAGAGGAAGACTGTTTGCATGCAGCTAATGCAACCAAAGGGGGAACTGATTGAACTGTTGTGTGCACATAAACATCTGCCTGTTGTTTACCCAAACTAGTCATGATCCTCGTGATTGGGTCCTGTATCAAGCAAGTAGAGTTAGAAAAAGAAATTGTGCATTGCATATCACGAATTAGCTGAGCAACAGAAATAAGGTTGCAATGAAGCTGAGGAACGTATAACACGTTTTGAATAGATAGAGATGGCGTCAAATGCACAGTGCCATGTAAAATTGAAACAAGTTGCTCACCGTTTGGTAAACCTATAGAAGTAGGTTGAGTATGCCTAACATTTGTAAGAAGATGAAGGAGTGAGAATCAACCAAATTGCTTACCAGAGAGTGCATCATTAATTGAAGAGGCAATAGTTGAATCAACCAAATTAACAAGCTTTTGAATAAGCTCAGGAGTGAGAGATGAGAGAGTAGATGAATAATTATTGGACACAGCGGGAGTAGTAGCTGCGGTTTAAGTGGCAGGAGCACTAATGTGGAAAATGCGATTATCATGAGTCTTGCCTCGGCCACGTCCACGACCCTTAGGGGGTCTCCTGTGAATTTGATAACAAGTGGAAACATCATGGTTTGGCTTTCTACAATGACTGCAGATGATAGGAGCAGCATTAGTATAAAAGGAATTAGGCGCGCGAGCTGCATAACTTAAACATCAGTTTTGGCCATAGAGGATTGAGCCATATGAAACTGAGTTTCCTCTTGAACTAGAGCAGAGTAAGCCTTATTGAGAGAAGGCAAATCAGGTTGATTCAACAACTGTGTACGGATGGTGCTAAATATAGTATTGTCAAGACCTAATAGGAATTGATAAACGTGATTATCCGTTATTTCCTTTGTGATATGCTTGGTGACAGGACATGCAACTCCAAGAGAACAAGTACGAACGACTCTAGCAGCATGTAGTTCATCCCAAGCAGCACAAAGTTTAGTGTAGTAGGTGCTAATAGAGATGCCTTGTTGCCTGAGTTGGAACAAATTAGATTTTAGTTGATAGATTTTGGGAGCATTCTAGATGGAATAACGTTCCTGTAGATCATCCCAAAGGGATTTTGCAGTAGAAAAATAATGAATATAAGGTTGTAGGAGGGGATTGATGGTATTATGGATCCAACTATTCAGCGTGGAGTTGCATATGGTCTAAGAATGAAATTCATCAAATGTGATATCAATAGGTTTGGTAAGGGAACCATCTATGAAAGCTAGTTTGTTTTTTGCAAGAAGTTTATTTTTCATTGCCTTGGCCCAAACATCATAATTTGTCTCTCCACGCAGGACAACATTGGTTAGAAGAAGTCCTGGGCTATCAGAGGTAGGCAAATGGAAAGGGGACCAAGGGTTAGAGGGCTTGAGGGTAGCAGCGGAATTGGAAGTGGCCATTTGAGGAGGTTAGAAAGGATCAAAACTTTAAACTGATACCATATAAAGAATATATTTGGTAGAATTTTGTATTCTTATGTTTCCATGTGGCATTAGCCAAATATATATACAAGTTGTAGTACCTGTATGTTACAGAGTTACTGTTATTACAATTTTAATTTAAATACAATAATTGCTAATAATAACAAAAGCTAACTATAAGGAATAATGGCTAACAATTTGGAACAACATCTGATATGCAATCTGATATGCAATAATAACAGTAACAGAAGCTAACAATTAGGAATAACAAGCTGTAAGAACAGATTGAGGATAAAGATCAGGATGATCTTATCCTAACAGCTTCATTCCTTCATCAGGATTCTACATCTAATTAAGCCTTAACTAGCCTTGTTTTCAAGAAATGAAAACCCATTCTTTCCCACCAACAACTTTACAATTACATCATGTGCTTCCAACAAGGTTCATAGATCCATTTCCTTCCATTCTTCAAGTGTCATAGACACACTATGTGCTCCACAGTCCACACCATGTTCCCGTATCATCTTCCATCTTCTGAAATTCCACATTATTTCTGTCATACATTACATACTCATCTGATTCATTTTTTCATATGGTATTCCATGGATCCCAATATTAATGCATATATATTAATACTTTCTTACATTAAATTATCTTTCTAGCCATCTTTGTTCCTGTCACAGTGGAAAACAATTCTTTTGTTCGAAACTCATGATGCCCGCTCATACCCCTCCTTAATTAATTACACACCTGGCTTACTTCTGATATGTGTTCTCTAGTGACCCTACCCCACCTATCTTTGCTTTCTTTGTGATCATATCATGTTGCTGCCTTGTTTACATAAACTATAGTATCTTGAACAATTATCGAGTTTGATTTTATAGTTTAATACTATAAGTCTATAACTATAATTGAAACCTATCAAAGGTTGGTAGGAGATAAAGACAACTTTATCAAATAGGATAAGATTCTTTGCCTTAATATTTTTTGACTTGAAAATTATCTTAATGTTAAAACTTAAAATAAAAATATATATATATATATATATTTTTATTTTTTTCCTTTTAACATAAAAGTGATCATTTGAGAGAGAATAATGATGCATTTTAGATATACTGAGGAGAGACAGATGAAAGAGTAAGAGAAAAAGAGCAGAAAATATAAAAAAATAAGTTAATTTAATTTTTCTAAAAGCCTAATCATCCGTTTTTTAAATGACTACTCTTTATAAAATAAATATTAAGTTGCACAATTTTTGAAAAGCTTTTTAAAAGTTATTATCATGAAAAATTATTATTATATTCTCGTCTAGAAAAGAAGAAAAACAAAAAAAAAAAAAAACTGTTCAAATCCTCCCTTAGTTTCATGCTTCATATATTTTTGAGGGCATAAGAACCCAAATAATACTTTTTTAATTAAAAATTACCAATTTGGAACTGTTTGAAATCTAATTACCAATTTGGGGCAGGGTGTCACGACCAAAATGGGCATGATTGGTCACCCCTAGATTAGGCGTGACTAGGGGGGCTGTCACGCCTAATTTGGGCGTGACCAGTCATGCCAATTTCGGGCTTGACTCCCTCTTATATAAGCTGCAGTTTTTCACTTTTTCACCATTTTTACTGTTGTGCCTCTCTAAAAGTTTCTGAAGCACGCCTCTGTTAGGTTTTGAGTGATTTATCTCTACACCGAAGTTCTGCCAACAAGTAAGTTAATTTATTAATTATGAGTATTATTTAATATATTATATTATTGAATTATAAATTTGTTAGACCCATATTATTTATTTAGTTTTGTAGATAAGTGTTAGGCATTAGTTTCTAGGATTTAGTTTAGTTTAGGTAAATTTACTTAGTTAGTGTTTAGGATTTAGTTTACGGTTTAGTTTAGGTTTTAGTATTTTATGTGATCTCTGCGAACAAGTAAGTTAATTTATTAATTATGCATATTATTTAATATGTTATATTATTGAATCATAAAATTGTTAGGGCCGTATTATTTAACTAGCTTTGTAGATAACTGTTAGGTATTAGGATATATGGTTTAGTTTAATTTAGGGTTTAGGGTTTAGTTATTAATTACAATTATTTTACTAATTTTGGTTAGTTAAGATTAGGGTTCAAGGGTTAGGGAATATAGGGTTTAGTTTAGGATTTTAGGGTTTAGGATTGAGTTGTTAAATTAAAATTATTTTACTAATGTTAGTTAGTGTTCAGGGTTCAAGGGTTAGGGATTAGGGTTTAGTTTAGGGATTAGGATTTTAGGGTTTACTTGTATAATTAATACGATTTGACAAAATTTACTTAGTGTTTAGGGTTCAATGGTTAGGGATTAGTGTTTAGTTTAGGGTTTTGGGTTTAGTGTTTGAGCTTTAGTGTTTATGATTTAGTTGTTAAATTAAACTTATTTTACTGAATTTAATTAGGGTTAGCGATTAGGGTTTAGTTAAGGGATTAGGATTTTAGGGTTAAGGGTTTAACGTTTGGGGTTTAGTATTTAGGATTTAGTGTTTAAATTAAAATTATTTTATTAAATTTAATTAGTTCAGTTTAGGGTTAAGGTTAGGGATTAGGATTTAGTTTAGGGTTTAGGGTTTTAGGTGATTTCCCTAAATATGTGGATGATATTATTATCCTACGGGTTTAGGTTTTCAATATAATTTGAAATTATTTAGGTGATTTATTTGTAATGTAAATTAATTAGAAGTTATTAAATTAGTAATTATTATATTGTTTTATTTATATTAAGATAGTCTCATAGATGGCTGATTCATCATCTTCGGCGTCTTCACGATCTGGATCCGATCACGAGGGTGACGGAAGGGATCCGATGACCTATGTTATGCCTACCCCATATAAGTGGGGGGGTTTTACGGAGGCGTACCCGGCGAACTCACGTTTCACAAGCTGTGTGGAAAGAGGACAAATGTCGAGTGTTAAAGACGCGACGTGGTAAAATCGCAGAGGGGCCAGACTGTGACGATATTCCTGCAATCGTTGCGGCGATGTTAGGATAGGCTGGATTCCTACATGTCGCACGCATGCGACATATCCAGGTATAAATTTTTTAATTGAAGAATAGTACATATGAAGTGATTCCTATAAATGTTTTTATTTATAAGTGTGCATACGCATTGATTATTTTAAACTTGACCTTAGATCGATGCTGCGTTGATCAGTGCTCTGGTTGAGAGGTGGAGACCAAAGACACATACGTTTCACATGCTGCAGGGAGAGATGACCATCACGTTGGAAGACGTGGCTAGTATCTTAGGTTTAGGCACTGACGGCAATGTCGTGACCGGAGTGACGTAAGACGAGTGGGCTACCGTCATCGAGGAGGTCTTTGGTCATCCTGCTCTGGAGGGTGAGCTAAAAGGAGGATTCTTGCGCATATCTTACTTTGATAGGAATTATGCGCATTGGGCCGAGGTAGGTGGGGATCTGGTAGAAGTCATGTGGTTTACAAAGGCGCACATTGCGCGTATCATTGGAGCATGGCTACTATACGACAGATCCGGCGAAAGCACTGTTGACTGTCGCTATGTCCCTTTGCTTGCAGGAGACATGGCAGACATAGGTAGGTATAGCTGGGGTTCCGCTGTCCTTGCACATTTGTTTAGACAAATGTGCGAGTGTACAGATCCAGATAGAAGTGACATATGTGGGTGTCACGTGCTTCTCCAAATATGGGTGTGGCTCAGATTCCCACCCATTGCTCCAGCTATACCTCAGCCTACTCACTGGGAGTGGCATTACGGCCACAGGTATGCGTTCTTATTTTCTTTTATTAACTAGGTATTAATGAGTCTTATAAGTAGTCTAATGTCATTTATTTTAAAATTAGGTTTAATGCTTTAGGCAAGTTCCGTAGACATGAGCTTCTCTGGTATCAGCTAGCATTAGATTCCCTTGCTCGGGATGAGGTACGTGTTGTTATTTATAAGAGTTTTGGTCGGTTGACTTGGATAATTTGCATATTTTGTAATCATCGTTCTTTCCTAATTGTGTGTTGACTTGTTTTGTCCAGGTGGTTTGGCAACCATATGCAGGCTATCACTTCGTTGGTGCATCTGAGCACGAGCGACTGTTGTGGATGGCTACTACGCCAATTATATGCTTTCACACAGTTGAGTACTCCCATCCAGACAGATGCATGCGTCAATCTGGGAGGGATCAGCCAATCCTGCGAAGGCCGAGGAAGCTGAGAGGTGTGCATAACCTCTCATTGCGGGGTAAACCACTTGATAACTGGGTCCATAAGCTGAGACCCTTTATCCACCGATGGGAGGCTAGGGACCAGCACATAGATTTGCCTCCCCAACTGACTGGGTTCCTGACGAAGATGGCTGCCAAGATGGGTTGTGGTGTAAGTGTTGTTTAAACTTAATTTGTAAACTAATATTCATTTTCATGGCGTCATTGTCTGGACTAATGAATTTGTTTTGTAATTTGTAGTTTGATGGCCTGGAGATGTTGTACTGTGCGAGTGGCGGTCACGAATGACTGGGATTCAGCATGGACTACTTGCACGAGGAGGTGGGTCGCATTATGTCCATGTTTCGATAGAACTGTCGCTTGGAGGAGCTAGGCCCACATGCACCCCCATCACAGCTTCAGAATGACCCACGGATGTATGTGGATGTTCCTTATGGGAGATGTGAGGGACATGGACTAGAGCGTCGCCGGAAAGCCATGCCCCAAGTTCCTAAGCCCATTGGAGCTCCCAGGGCGCGCATTGATGGTTGATATAGGCCCCCATTAAAAAATACACAACACGGACAAACTCCTCACCACCTAAACTCATTTCTTCCACTGAACAAAAACAAAAACTTCTTGGCAGAGCTTCGCTGTAGAAATAAATTTCAAAAAATTGTGTTACAATATGTTATTACCATTATGCACAAAAAACCACATTGTTCGGGTTACCAAAAAAAAACATTCATATAGATACTTAAAACCCTAAAAACTATACCATATACCCTAACCCTTAGACCCTTAAACCTTAAATCATAAACCCTTAAACCCTAAAACACTAAACCCTAAACAGTAACCCGTAAACCCTACGCCCTACACCCTAGACCCTCAACACTGAACCCTAACCCGTAAACCATACACCCTACACTATTAGCCTGCATTGCTAATTGCAGTAGGCAGAGAAAGATCTGAATAAAGGAAAAGCTTCTAAGAGTCATCCAACAATACAACATATTGCATATCATGCACAGACTACTTATGAAAATCCATCATGTGCTGGATAACCAACAAATTCAATGAAAGGGACACACTCAACTAATAGGACATCTGATGTATCACCTTCACCTTCAATATGAAACACTTATTAGGCTTATATTGGTGATGACAGGAGGAATTTACACGCACATTGAAACAATTGACCAAAATAGCATCTGCATAAGGTAAACCTCCACCAACTAAGTTAGATGTGTGGTGTGATGTAGCTAGATCTAAGAAAGGAAAAGTTTATGGGTTTGGAATGGAATCTAAGGTAATGCCAACAATTCCTTGCCATTGTTACTCATCTTCTTCATCAATGGAGTGGGTAAAAAACAAGACTTTCATGAATTGGCAAAAGAGATGGAAGAAGTTAACAATGAAAGAAATAAGCTTCAAGCCAGAGTTGCAAACACTGAGAGGCGAAGATGACAGTGAATATGAAGGTGACGAGGAGTCACCAAGTGAACCATAGTGACTCAACACTAAACCCGTAGACCCTCAACACTGAACCCTAAAGCTTAACTGCTCACCCTAAACCCTAAACTAAAATAAACCCTGCACCCAAATACCTAACATTTTTCATCAAAACTAAACCATAAACCCTAAAATAGTTCTATGTAACAGTAGCTAACAATTTCACATGGCCCTAACAATAAATAAATAAATTAAAAAAAATTAACGACATTGTTCGGGTTACAAAAAATAAGAATAAAACAGAGATTCATAGAGATAATTTAACAACCCTAAACCCTAAAAACTAAACCATAGACCCTAACCCTTAGACCCTTAAACCTTAAACCATCAACCCTTACACCCTAAACCTTAAACAAAAAAACCTCCACCCTAAAACGTAAATCATACGCGTACAGCCTAAACCCTACACTAAACTAAACCTGAAACCCTAATACATAACACTTTAATACAAAACTAAACTACACCCTAACCCTTAAACCCTACCTTGAACTAAATAAATTTAAAAAAATACTTTTAATTTAATAAACAAACCCTACACCCAAAAACAATAAACCATAACCTGTAAACCCTACGCCCTACACCATAGACCCTCAGCACTGAATCCTAAACCTAAACCGTTCACCCTAAACTAAACCATAAACACTAGCAATTTCACATGCCACTAATAATTATATAATATAACATATTAACTAATATCCATAATTAATAAATTAACTTACTTGTTGACAAAGCTTTGCTGCAGACCAAACTCACACTAGACTTCAAAAGCTTTTAGAGAGAAGGCGAGACAGTAAAAGTGACGAAAACGTAAAAGAATGCAGCGTATAAAAGAGGGAGTCACGCCCAAAATAGGCATGACTGGTCACGCCCAGATTAGGCGTGACAGCCCCCTTAATCATGCCTAATCTGGGCTGACCAGTCATGCTCATTTTGGGTGTGACACCCTGCCCCAGATTGATAATTAGTTTTCAAACAGCTCTAAATTGGTAATTTTAATTAAAAAAATATTATTTGGATTCTTTTACCTATTTTTGAGTGATAATGCTTTGACACGTGTTAATTTTTATATATAGACGCTAGTATTTAAAATTTTAAGTATTTTGATTGACAATCCTAGTTTTTCTAAATTTTATCAAAATAAAAAATATTTTTGTCGCTTAAAATAAAAAAAAAATACAAAAACATTCTTGTCGTGTGGATTTTCTAAATCATATTTTAAAAAATTGAAACCGTAAATTAGGGCTTTTAGTTTTTTTTAAGATTTTAGGACATTTCACAAACTTCAACTTTTCAGATCAATTATAAATTCTTAAAATAAATCTTCCATAATAGAATTCAAGTTTACTTTATACACTGAGCGTATAATGACTAATATCTATCGAAAATTTTAGTCACCATTTAACAAGTACTTATAATTACATTTTTTTCATCACAAAATTCAAATTAAAATCTTATTTAAATTGAGAGAATCCAATATGAAGAAGTTGGTGATGAGTTATAATTAATTTAATTACCCTTAAACATCCTTTCGTGTCGGAAAGTTAATTCCATTGTTCTAAACATGGCAAGATACTTGCACTGAATTCAAGGCACCACGTGGTGCCACGTCAATCGATATCGTTAGCGAGATATTTCTCTGGACAAAAGACGAAAACGAGAGCTGTCACCACGCACCAGCAACGGATGATGATTAAGCCGTAGTCCCTTTCAAATTTATATATAAATAGTATAAATTTGTGATTTCCGTGCAGAGAGGGTCAATTTCGAAGCCTCTCGAATCCAAACTCAACATTCATTTCCCTATAAATTCGACGTCGTTTGATTCCCCTCTCCAAGAAAACGTCTCGCGGAAGATTCCAGTCGGAGCTCAGAAAAGAAACATAATCGCCGATCGCGTCGCCCTCGCGCCGAAAGTTCGTTGTTATGTGAAATTGCCGTTTTTTATTTTTCATTCTGTGATAATTCTGTGAATTAGTAACAATTATTGTGTTTTTTTTTTCTGTTAGGTAAAGTTGCTGTGGTTTTATTTTTTCCTTCTCTCTCTCTCTCTTTTTTTTTTTTATAATTTCGTTGCCATTTTGTAGGTGAAGATAATCGTTTTGGTTGCTGCTGTGTTCTGTGTTTTCTGGTGTTCGAATTGTGTGCAATTTTGAATTCTACTTGTTAGTTTGATTATTTTGGTTGTGTGATTTGTTTGTTTTCTATGACTTTTGTGTTCTGGAGTTGAAATGTTTTCTAATGAGTTAAGAAGCGTTTGCTTTTGTGGTACATAGCTGCACAATACGATGCCGTGATTTCCAAGGTTTTGGTCTTGTTTAGTTTAATATACGAAAACCTTGGGTTTCTGGCATGAATTGTTGTCTTTATTGGATGATCTACGGTGGCATTATGTAGGTTGTATTATCATAAAAATTGAGTAAGAAACGAAGCCTTGATTCAAACGGTGGCATGAGGGTTCGGTTAGTTCGTAATGAACTGCACAAGGTGCAGTTCTTCCATCCGGTATTCGTATTTAATTTTTGGATTTTGTAATTGAAATTATGATTATGGTAATTCTGTATGGTTCAGTTCGGATTATGACATTCCACATCTTCATATTATGTTGGGAAAAGCTTTAACTAACTTTTGTCTATTGGTCTGTTATTTGCAATGTCTTAAAAATCCGTGTTCAATTGGACAAACTGTGAACCTGTTCAATTATATTTCAACTCCTGTTGAATCATCAATTTAACTCTTTCGAATTATGATCCAGACCCCTGTTCAATCTCTGTTCGATTTTTGAAACCTTTGTTTTCTGTGCATTTTGCGAACCGCAGGCCTTTAATGGCTTATGATAAGAATCTAAGCGAAAAATAAGGCACAAGCTAGTTTGCGATTAAAGTAATAAGATAGTGGGACACTTAGATGGATAGGAATGATCTGTATAGGTCTCTGCAAGAAAATGTTAGGAGACTCGAGGCAGGTGAATGACTATATAGTTTAGGTTGTACATAGAAATCTCTTGCAGGAAAATGCAATTTGCTTCCAAAGGGGACTACCCAGTTGCAGAAAGCTCCTGCTGCACGGATACTATTACTCTTTTGAAGGGAAGAATGGCCAAACGAGTATATCTCTGCCTTACCCATCTTTATTTGTCTCTGCTGTTCATCCTCTACTGTGGGCAAATGCTTTGGAACCAGTTTTGATGTTGTTAAAGCTTAATGTAGGATATCCCTTTTGCATTATTCATAGGAAATATCCATTTGTTTCTTTGCCAGTTTATGTACAGTGAAAAGGCTGGCTTGACGCCACTCCCATTGGTCGATGTCACATGAACACTCAGTACTATCAGTGCCAACGTTTCCATCTTTCTTCTTCAAGCTTCTGTTTTGTCTTGGTTGGTATAGAAGTGACAATCCAGCTGCACTCTTAACGTGGATAATGATTTCATTCTTGAATATTGATAACCTAGTCCCCTGGAGTAGTGTTAATATTCTTTTTGGCAGTGAACACACAGTCCACTGCCAAGTTACCTAGTTAACGAAGTGAAGGGTTGTAATTTGATCCAAAGGAATCTACCAAGGTGCAGATGATGTGGAGTTTTTAAGTACTTCTTTTTGGTAAGTTTCAGTTCTTGGAGGAGTCAAATGCAGAACTGCGTTTTAAGGTAGGCTTGCCCTTCATGGACAATAAAATCAACACACATACTATATTTATATTATATGGGATGCATTTGATTGAGTGATTTATTGCTTTCACCATAGGTTGGAGTGTCTATTGATTGGATCCAGTATAGTTGGATTTGGTTCAGAGAGTTCTTCAAGGATTCAAGTGACCATTCAATACTATTGGTTTCTATTTACTGCTGGAGGCTGTCAAGTACCCCAGTGCCACCTTGTAGTAATATGTGGAATTCTTGTATATACACTAGTTTTGATGTGTTCTCTTCTTGGAATAGTGCTGATTGGAGCTGCATTAATCGATTTTGTTGTTGCTGATTTCAATTGGTCTGCGGCAGTATAGAAGAAATCAACGATACATTGGTGTTTACCTGGCTTGATGGGGTGACTAAATATGCCTTTAGAAGTTTTAGGATTATTTCTAAATGTGTTCCTACATGCAGGTCCCTAAAGCTTACTTCCTGCTTCTAGATAGTTGGTAATCTTATCTGAGGGTAGCTAGTACCATGGGAGAAGTGGCAGTAATGCACTCTGAGCCTCTGCAGTTCGAGTGCAATGACATTACTGTGAATATGACTGAGAAGGAAGTGTATCCTCCAGAATCAAATGTGGAGCACTTGCCTGGAGAAGAATCGAGTCAATCAACAGACCACAAAAATATCAATGACTTGCAAGAGAAAGGATATATGGAGTATGGGTAACTTCTTGTTCATAAACTCTTTTCTGCTATGAAAGTTTTTGTGTTTCCTGTTGTTTAATTAAAATTAAGCCGTCTCTGCAGATGTCAGCATTACCAGAGAAGATGCCGTATCAGGGCCCCCTGTTGCAATGAGATTTTTGATTGCCGCCATTGTCACAATGAGGCAAAAGTAAGTAAATTTCCCAAATCTAGTATTTGGCAATAGTTGTTTGATTCACATATTTAATTTATGGTTGTTGTCATAATAATATAGTTCCATAGTTTTTTTTATATTTCTACCCAATTTAGCATAGACAATTTGTTTAGCACCATCCAGACTAGTCTAATATCATTTTGTATTCAGTGGCTTCCATTTTTTATTTTGGCTCTTTATTTATGGTGTCCTCCATTCAAAAGGAGGCAAGGTTGTGTATATCTATGTTGAACTAATTTTCGTAGTAGTTGCTAGTGAGTGGCCTGAATTAGGAAAAGCAAATATCAGTTTTCTGCTGTGATGTAATGACTCACCACCTTTTTAATGGGGTCTCCATGTGCTCTAGGCAAGCCAGACTCATGAGTTATGACTTATAATGTACCATGAATGGTCTTATTATGTTTAATTGTTGTTTTGTGTTGTACACTTGTAGTATTACTTTTATTGGGGAACTTGCTTTTTACTATTATATTTTTCTACAGAATGTCTCCATGTGCTCTAGGCAAGCCAGACTCATGAGTTATGACTTATAATGTACCAGGAATGGTCTTATTATGTTTAATTGTTGTTTTGTGTTGTACACTTGTAGTATTACTTTTATTGGGGAACTTGCTTTTTACTATTATGTTTTTCTACAGAATGATATCAACATTGATCAGAAGCTTAGGCATGATATTCCACGACACGAAGTCAAACAGGTATGTTTATTTATTTGGACATTTCCAATTGGAATATCCACACCTTTCTTTATATACATTTTTAGTTTATTTCATGGTCAAGGAATTCCTTAATGCTAATGAAATAATTTTGACATACTCAGGTGATTTGTTCACTTTGTGGGACCGAACAAGAGGTGATTTTATAATTTCTTCAATGTCTTTCTGTGTGCTTTGTATAGTGGTATACGAATTATAAAGGAGGATCTTGGTCTCTAAGCTTTTGAAGGCAAATCTTTAATATTGTCAAATAAAAAAGAGAATCACACTGCATGTGAATGCATGTGTGCATTCACAGGCATAAAGGAGAAAAATTGGTGCATTTGATAAGGGAAATATAAAGTTCATTACTTTCTGATGGTTCTGCCAGATGTTTTGTGGAAACACTATTTTTGTGAGTTTTATCTAATGATATTGACAAAGCACTAGACAAAAGACTACTTGAAAATACTTCTGTCTTATTTTATTCAACAAAACATCCATTAGGAAAACTGAATTTTTTTATTTGCAATCTGAATTGCATATTTGAAGCTATAGTTTTCTTATCCTGATTTTAACTGCTTCCAGGTTCAGCCAAACTGTATAAATTGTGGTGTTTGTATGGGAAAGTACTTCTGTGGAACATGCAAGCTTTTTGATGATGATGTAAGTAAATAATTCTGGAACAAATGATCTTTTTTCTTTTTATATTTCTTATTCTATCTTTGATATGATTGCTGGTATAATTATTTGAGGTTAGCATAATAAATGAGTGAAAATTTCTAACTGTACCATGAGATTAATGACCGAATGCAATGGTTGCAAGAGAACCGTGTATTATTGTGTTATTAACTTCTTTTATGTGCTACAGATATCTAAGCAGCAGTACCATTGCAGTGGCTGTGGAATTTGCAGGTATGAATTGCTAATCCAGTTACTTTATCTGAAATATCAGCATGTCTGCAGTCTGCACTTTAGGCAGGAACGGTGACATGTTTGAAGGGGGTTCCTTTCTTTTTCTTTCTCAAACTTTTTTAATAAATGTTAATTTGGCTACCCAATAATAATATTTTCTCACTTGGCCACCATAACTAAGCTAGTTTAGCATCTGTACCCCTGATTTTTAAGAAATTTGTGAAATAGAAATGAAAGCTATATTTCTTCCTATTTTTACCTTCCCTGTTTTGTGTTGGACTTAAAAATGACTTTTATAGTAAGTATATCTTGAATGTAGTATTCCTTTTTTGATTGACTAGTCTTTGTATAAAATTCAGATTGATTGATTTTGATATCTTCTCACTTGATACAGAACTGGAGGAAGCGAAAATTTCTTCCATTGCTACAAGTGTGGTAAGTAATTATTTTAATTCCTTTTTATCTTTTTTAATACATCATTCTAATGCACTTTAATAAGTACAGTAGCAATGTGATTAATTTAAAATGTACTACCTGTTGTCATTACATTCCTGGTTTTCTGCATAGGTTGTTGCTACTCAACTCTTCTGAAAAACAGTCACCCTTGTGTAGAAGGAGCAATGCATCATGATTGCCCTGTTTGTTTTGAGGTAAGTTCTTGCAGCTTTTTATGATTTAAATATCACATCTTTTTGAATTGTTGGAGGCTGATTCAAGGACACTAAATTTGATGATTGCAGTATTTGTTTGAATCAAGAAACGATGTCACTGTTATGCCATGTGGACATACGATCCATAAGAGCTGCCTGAATGAAATGAGAGAACATTTCCAGTGAGTATCACAAAGTTCCTCATCTCCCTACTTCTCCCTTTATACCCGAAAAATTATCCTGATCCTTGAATTTGATTCTTTATTAGGTATGCATGCCCTCTCTGCTCAAAGTCAGTCTGTGACATGTCAAAGGTTTGGGAGAAATTTGACATAGAGATTGCTGCTACACCAATGCCTGAGCAATATCAAAATAAAATGGTCAGTGTTCTTTTTCAACTATGATGATTATGGACATTACCTGCTTGCTATTCCTGCTAACCAAAAACCTACACGTTTGATATACAGCGATCAATGGAATTAGTGGTTGTTCTAGATTAAGAGCATGTTTTGTTTACAGTTGCAAAACTGTATTCGAGACAAAAGTAATTTTGCCAACGGATCAGGACCCTATTTTGTGTTCATTTTGCTTTTATCCATCAGATTTGCATTGAAACGTGTGCCGCGGCATTTCCAATTGCAAAACAAACATGCGTTAAGCTTTTATCATCTCGTTCTGCAATCTGCCTGGATTTAGTTGTATTTCAAATCAAATATCATATTGCCTAATGGTGTTGCTCTCAACAGGTTTGGATCCTGTGCAACGACTGTGGTAAAACTTCTCACGTTCAGTTCCATTTTGTGGCTCAAAAGTGTCCGAACTGCAAATCCTACAACACACGACAAACATGAGGCGGAGCTAGTGGCCACGATTATTCATTGGTTTCGTCAAAAGCCTTCACTTGAGAGTTCTCTTGATGTTGTCGTGACTTGTGAAGGCAGTGAAAATACGTGTATCCATTGGGTACGTCATACGTGGATGTGCACATGTGGGAATTTGGAGTGCACGATGAGCCACGTTCAGAGGGATAAAATAATGGTTCTTAATTATGTTGATTTGGAGTGGGGTAGTGTAATTTGTTGGGGCTTCCTAGTAGTTGGAATAAGCCAGTGTGTGTTCGTGTATTAGCCCTATTGATAAGTATTCTAGTCAAATTACTTTTTAAGTGAAATTCATTCTTACAATTATTTTTATTTTTCTATACAAGATTATCACTTATGATAATAATAATGCAACTGCATTTTCATCGTCGGGTAAACGATCTGCCCATCATTTAAGATGGAGAAACTTTACCAACGAAGAGATTATCATAATTGGCTTCAAAGTTCAAACATTTCTCTCTACGACGATATCCACTACTTAAGAATGGAACATACTCATGAACGTGATGTTAGTGTGATGAGACTGGAAGTGGATGAAGAGATTAGAGATTTACGAATTACTAAAAGAAGATAAAATATTAGAGAAGATAATTGAAATTTAATTTTTTGGAATTAAAATTATAGTTGTTTTATTGAGATTCAAACTAACATTTGGAATTAAAATTAAAAATATAATTGTAATTACATAATGTTTTCTGCAAATTTAATTTTTATTATTCAATTTTGTTATTTTAGTTTAGTCAATAATTTAATATCTAATATTTAATAGACATGACGTGATACTGACACATCAAATCCCCAGAAAAAAATTGAAAGGATGAAATTCGTCAAAATAACAAAGAGGACCAAAATATATTTTTTTAACAGTAAAGGCTAAGAATTTGATTCTCACCGTCAACAGTTGCGTACTTAATGTCAAAATTGTAGCATGATCTTTTCAATGAATAGGCAAAATAAATTCCAATGGAAGTTTCAAAATTCTATATTTAATGTTTTTGAGATAAAAATAAAAGTAAACTTAGCCCTTTTTAATTTATTATTTCTATTCCCCTTAAGCATGCTTGCATAACTTTAAATAGCTACAAGCCTGCCTACAAATACTAAATTAGCAAGAAACTTGTATCCATTAAGAAAACAAAGTACCAACCAATAAAAGTGGGCAAACAAATGTAGCTTTCGAGTAAAGAAAATCAAATACAAGCTATCCATTTGTTCGTCCGAAATTAATTGTGTGTTAAATAATGGTATACTAGTTTGACGAGACAGGAAGATCATTGTATTAATTGATTTTTTGTTTCCATGTAGCAATTGATGTGAAATATGTAAATATATAAATTATATGTATAAATATATAGATATACTAAGTATATAAGGTGTAATTTTCCAAACATGAGATAAATTGTCAATTTGTCTAATGCGTGTTCAAGTACGTTAATCAAATTTTATTTAAACTCTTTCATTGTATTTTGAAAATTATATATTTATTATATTTATATAAGAATCTAATGTAATATAATCTAATAGTTATATAATTATAACAAATTTGTATGGTTCTCTTATGTTTATGGATTATTGTATTTGTTTAACATTGAGTTGTATGATATTGGAGTGTCAAAATTATTGTATATTTTTATGAAACATCTGAGATATTTGTGTGAATTTTCTTTCTATAAAAGGGAAACAAACAAAACAACAGAAACAAAACTAGCTACATCTGGTGTTAGAACTTAGAAACACCTAAAGCTGGACACACATTCCACACACAGTAATAGGGGAACTATTCTGGGTTCCATTTTTTGCCAAAGATCAGCACAAAAATTACTTTACCTGAAGCCATGAGAAAAACTGATATGACCTTACAAAGAGAAGAAGGACCGGATTTGCAAAGGATAGCAAGGGTAAAAAACCGAGACCACATTATTAATGTGATCAACTGCATACTTTAGAATCTGAGTGAAAACCGTGATCCTAATCCAGCTTGATACCTTGAAGGATAGCTTGAAGCTCAGCAATCAAAATAGTAGTAACGCCAGAGAAACCAGAAGCCAGTTGCATTGGTCATTTCTGAAGATGCCGCCAAAACCCGATTTCCCCGGGTTACCAAAAGAACTCCCATCCGTGTTTAATTTGATCATCCATCTTGAGGGGGACTCCAAGAAATCGACAAAGTGGTCTGAACTTTACCATTGGCTTTCATCATGAGAGAGATTAAATAAGCAAGATTATGGATCTGGATGATAATGGCCCAATCATTATGAACTTTATCCTGGAAGATCTCCACATTCCGCGCTTTCCAAATATGCCAACAGATCACAGCAAAGAGAGCACCATGCTCGGACTCGATCTTTCTAAGAAGCCAACTGTAATATCCTCAAAAATATATGTTTATGATTAAATTATAATAATAGAATATGTAATATATTTTAATTATAATAATAGGATTTAAAAAGAATAAGTAAAAAAAAAATTAACTGTGATAAATATGTGCATTTTTAAACTTTTTTTAGTAACGTAAAATTTTTTTTAGGATAATTCATGAAGCTGAAATCTGTAGACCAAATCTTTGAGAAAAATCTTCTTAGCTATCCATGTGGTATTAGGAGAACACAATCAAGAATTAAGCCTTCAGCAACAATACACTTAACAGCATGCATTAATAAGAGGAATATTTGTAATGATTAGTTAGATAAAAATCTCTCAAAAATTAGTTACATACTAATTAAACTAAATTCTACCCCGATTATAATTTAATTAATTCCTTTAAACGTAAAAATCTCCTATCTTAAAATTATTTCAACAATTCTCTAAGCAATTCATCAAATTTATCAAAGATAGGCATAGGTCTCAATCTTTAACTTAGAAGTTGCTTAAGATTATTTTAGGTGCTTAAGAGGCCAGGCTTAGTTTTATTTAACATAGAAAACTATGCTTAAAAAAGTTTATTTATACGGAGATTTAAGCAATAATTTAGAGTCTAAATTATTAAGTTTAAATAATACTATAAGCATTTTTAATATTTACATTCAAAATAAAAGTGGTGAGTAGTAGTACGGGGCAATGAATCTTAAATATAATAATAAGCTGTAAGTAATAGCTTATTTAAGAAATATACATATTTATAATAACTAAATAAAGCGAGTAACAAGATTCCCGTTTCATTTTCTCGGATTACCAACAACCCGGCTATCATCATTTTAAGAACCTGTAATATTTTCACTCTTGTTGGTTCATCCTTCATATATACATTATCCCGGTACATTGTACCAATATATATCACACTAGCTTATAATTACTCCAGCTACAATATATATATATAATCAATTCGTTCCTGACAATTTTATGACCGATTAGGACTAGGCCAGCTCCAAAGCTTATCCCGGCACTTCTTCAGCACCTCTGATATGAACTCCAGTAATATTCCAAACCACCTCGGCAACTCTAAATTTTTCACAACTCGGCCATCTTCTTGGTGCCACTGTAGACACACATACTATGCAAACCCAATACAGCCACCATACAGAATCAAGCCTGCACCCATCCCGACACCCTTTACAGCCTCGTACATACCTACCTCGGCACACATGCACTTGTCCTGCCGGATTCTTCTCCATCATAGACCTCGGCCCATATGAAATTATAGATCTCGGATAGCTTGAGATAACTATCCCAGCAGCCATGCAAGTTATGCCATCCTTTCCCACGTAAACATATTCCGGCCAGCATAGGCTTATCTCAGCACCCATACAAGTTAAGTCATGCACACTAAACCTGCACAAATCACTGCACCTCGGCCTCACCTCCATTATCTGCTGTTTCAGTTAAATTAAGACCCAGGCCTACATACCAGTAATCATACAAACTGAGTACATACCCCAGCTCCCATGCAAACCGAATATGCCCATAATTACTAACATCTCGGCACTTTCTCACTGATGGTTCCACACTTACCTCGACATTAACACCCACAAACCATGAAACTACCCGGCTAGTTTGGCCATACTCACCAACCACGTAAATGCCTTGGTATCTCGGTCAAACTAGTACACACACACCTCGGCACTTAACATGCACAAGCCATATATGGCCACCATGCAGAACTCGGCCTGCACCCACCCCGGTTTCATTCTTATATATACATAATTATAATTAGATGTAACATTTTTATCTATTCAAGACCATGCCGGGATTTACACATATAAATTATGTTCCTAACACACAGGTTATCCCGGTTTCACATATATATATATATATATATAGATATATATACTTATATATATATATATATATATATATATATAAATATATAGATATATAAATATATACATGTATTAACTAAACTGCAAGTAACCTAATGGGTTATAATGAGGATAGTGCTTACTATATTTCTATGATAATTTTACATGAGGAAATCATTTCTAATTATTTCACCAACCCGGTCTTGGCTATATCTATATATGAATCCATGTATATCAAAACATTGGTATAAAATTGGCAATTCATAATAAATTTATTTCAGTTGGTACAATTTTACTATGAATATCTTGCTTAATGAAAGAAGAATATCTTCCCTATGAATTTTTGTATGAATGAGATTGATCCAGGTTTCAAGATCGGATCTATGATTTTAATATTGATCCAAGTTTCAAATGTTGGAAACCGGACCTATGATTTTATGAGAATGACCTGAGTTTCGAGCCTATGATATTACAAGAGATCAGGTGCTAATACATGGAAATTCATGCATGATTAGCGTAAGACGACCGCAACATTCCTACATAATGTACATATGTAGAGGCCATGTGCACCTGTGACCATTTCATTTCATGCATTCATACAATCATTGAAGCATTTTATGTATTCATGATTTATTTATTAATGTGTTTGGTGGATTATATAATATGTTGATTTACTTACTAACTTACTAACGTGTTGGATGGATTAAATAATATGTTGATTTATTTACTAAATTATTAACGTGTTTGGTGGTTTAGATTTGCCTACTGAGAAATTTATTTCTCATTAGATTTATTTTATGTTTTTCTTAGATGGCAGCTATGGCCAGATTCCTTGAAGCTCTGGAATAGTGTTGATATATTGAAGGAGCTATGCTAAGTTTTGAAAAGAGTTTTGTACTTGTATAAACTTTTGTAACAGAGACATTGACTAATGTATCATTCCTTTCATATTTTGTAAATTTTATACACGTTCCTTGTAAAATTTTAGTTTTCTTATTCGTACCTCAATTTATATTTTTCATTGAAAGACAAAAGGATAAAATAATAAAATTTAAAATAAGTAAATAAATAAGTAAGTAATTAAATAAATAAAGAAAATTAGTTAGGATGTTACACCAACTAGAAACATCATCCGAATTTGAAAGAGAAACATCAATATGCAGCATTTTCCAAATTCTGTTAGCTTTTGGGAAACGAAGTAAAAGATGGAAAATGTTTTCAACAAGTCCACACCTGAAACAAGAATCTAAGGACAAGTGACGGTTAGTGCGAAAATAATTTGTGGTGGGAAGGCTTTGGTGATCAATAGGCCAGAGTAAAAATTTGATGTTTTATGGTAATTGGAGAAACCAAACACAGGCTCCATTCCTCAAGATAGTGACAGCGGGGGATCGAGTTCTAGTCAGCCAATGGTAAGCTGATTTAGCAGAGTGTTCTCCATTATAAGCCTGATCCCAAATGACAATATCCTCAATAAGCTCATTTATTGCAACACTTTGAAGCTCATGTTTAAGCCAATCTGGGATTGGGGTAGCCAACAGCAGGCTCAAATTACAACCACCAGATATAAACATAGAATCTTGAATGTAAACATAGTCCATCAAAGGACCAACCACACCTCTCCAAGACCACTTGTCATAGAGATTTTCTTCCTACCCCATTCAAAACTCAAATACACCCAGCAATAAGAGTGAAAAATCAAAATTGTCCTTCACTAAAAGCTAAAGTACCGATTACATTCCTCATCATCTCCTTGCACCATTCAGCTTCTTCGTTGCTTCGTTGCGCCGCTGCACCTCTTCTCTTCAATCCGTTGGTTTTTCTTCCTACAACTAGCTCCGTCGTTCATCTCATTTGTGCTTCCTCATTCCGTCCTTCATCACATCGGTTTTTCATCGTCGCCGCTGTGAGTATCGCTGTCGCTGAGTTTTCATTTTTTGCTGTTTTTTTTTACTAGGTTAAACCCATATGGATTGTCAATCCGTAAAAGGCCATACGGATTGTTAATCCATATAGGTTTATTACAGTGATATAAAAAATTGTAATTGTACTTAATGAGTTGTGTTATACTTAAATATTGCAAATATAGTTATGATCCATTTGGATAAACAATTTAATTAACATCTTGTTGATTGAGTACTCATGAAAATAATTGAAATTAATTATTTAATATATGGTGTAAGTTATTTTCAAAAGCTATTGTATAGCATTTGTTGGTATGGTTTTATCTTCAATTTAAGAGTAGTTTGTTAAAGTTGTGGGTTGATTTGAAATATTAGACTAATAGTTGGGCAAATTTTTAGATTATTCTTAGAACAAGATGATTGCATCGGGCTTTAGGCAGAACTTTAAGTAGAGAGGTTAGTGGTGATGAAGAAGAAACCCTTTAGCGCTGAAGGCCGACAACATCGACATGTAGACAACGGGCAGCTGTAGTTGTTCCTGAGGATGTTGCTGCTCACGAGGCTCATGAAGAGCCTCACGTTCCAGTTACAAAGGATGGAGGTACTGATTCAGAGGGTTTTCTAGGTGGGCCCCAAGATACATCATTGTGGACATCATATACTGATCATGTGGCAACCAAAGTGAGGTCAGGAGAGGTAGTTATGTCTTTAATTATAACATATTTACATTTTTTTTGTCATTTTAATTTACTTAATTAATTATAATTATTTGCAGGAACATATTAAGTTGAAGTTGGCTTCTTATGGGAGGAAGGTGTAAAAGTTTGGAAGGCCTGCACCTGAAATTAAAGGTTTAGTGGCTGGTACGGGCTTAAGCCCTCTGATTACATGTTTATTGGAGACATGAGATAGGTTACTTTTGTTTTCTTTTATAGAGAGATGGCACAAGGAAACTAGCAATTTCCATCTGTCCATAGGAGAAATGACTATTACCCTCGATGATGTGGCTTCATTGTTACATCTACCATTATAGGTGTCTTCCATACCTATGATGCAATAGATGTAGAATAGGCAGGGAAGTTGTTAGTTGAGTCGCTTGAAGTCACTACACAAGAAGCAGTAGATGAGATAAAGCAATGTAGAGGTGCATATGTTTGCCTTGCCTGGCTGCGAGACATTTATCATACCAAATGTGATGCAAGGCAATAGACGCTAGCAACTAGAACATATTTGTTGTATCTTGTAGGTTGCACAATATTTGCTAACAAGAGTGCCACACATATTGGTGTGATATTCTTGGGTGCATTTTGTGACCTTAATCAATCTGGAGGATTTTCATGGGGAATGACTACACTTGTACACATGTATGACAATCTGAATTATGCGTCAAAGCACAATGGTAAACATCTTGCAGGATATATCACTCTCTTACAGGTAATTATATTGATTTTTATCATTTTTATTTTTTTAAAACTTTGTGTCCATTATTAACGTTTTATTTATCATTTTGGTAAATATGTGTAGTTTTGGATCTACGAGCATTTCCCAACTATTGGGAATATGATGCCAATGAGGACTACCACCAAAGCAAACCATGTACGTGTCATTGGAAGTGTAGAAGGTATTACTAGTGACCAACTATCGTAAGCGGTTGGATAGGTTGATGACAAATGCTGTTTCTTGGATACCTTATCTTGATTACCGTGGTTTCAAAGAATTTGAGGTGATTTCACTATTTTTTGAACATATCAAATGGGGCCCAGATATTTTTAGACATCTATCAGAGAGGGTTCTAAGACAATTTGGCTATGTTCAGTCGACCCCCACTCCATAGCTCTCCATCTCTATCCACAGAGGACATTGATAATAGATGACTGCACTTTTCACAATACCTTGCACCGATATGAGACTTTGTTACTTTTTCTAGTGAGTGTGCTGAAGGGTATGTTGAGTGGTTTTATATGATATGTCACCCATTGATGAGTCCGCTACAAGTTAGGGAGCCTCCTAGACATCTTCCCATGGTCCATGATCCTATATCAATTATGCCACACCCACCTGTGTTGCCTTATGATACAACAACTATGTGTCTTCCACCTGTAGCAGCACTTGTTGATGCTGAGATATCTCGACATGCAGTGGTATAATATACTTACAATTCTGTTACGCAATTGAGATTGAAATTCAAAAACATTTGTCTTGATATTTTAAAGACATAATGAATTGTGATAAGGATTTAAAAATATATTAAGACTAAACTAAACTAAATTATTTATTTGCAATTATTCTTATTTTGTCATTCTCAAATTTATCTTAATTTTGAGACCAAATAGCGATTGTATTTTGTAACACCCCGTGTGCACCCGGCGTATTAACATTATACAATATCAGAGTAACGCAACATGCATGGAAAATGAACAGCAAAGGAAGCATAAATCTAATATAATGTACATACTTTTTACATATATGGTGAATTATCTGTCATATACAAGGTCCATCAATCTCAAAACTATACAACTGATCCCTAGGTATCAAAATACAAA
>PYAF01005678.1:104496-129101 GCA_007407185.1 Glycine tomentella
TCAAACTCTTCCTCTGGCTAGGGAACCTCAGCTAGCCCGATACTATCGCAGTATCCTATAGGTTCCATCACCTGCAACATCAGGTAGATTCTCATTCTCACACTATCTCGGTGGCTAACCTAGGGTTCATTCATGCATTCATATGTGTCGAACGGTCTGAGTATCACTCCAAGCACCGTTCTTCTAGCCTCTCAGGCTTTGATAATACCAGATAGGCCATTCAGGCCTTTCAGTTCATAGCATGCCCATAGAATGCAACATAAGCATGGCATGCATCAATCACCCACTTGGGCGGTAAACAAGAGAAAGGGACTAATCCCCAGAGCGATGAGCTTACCTGTTAAGCTGTGCCTGCAGCTTCAATCCTCGAATACTGGTCTGCTTCTCGGACACCTTCAGTGTCAAGCCCTAACAAGGCACACAAACATACGTCACAGACCATTCAGGCACATAAACAAACATAGCTCATCAGACAGTCCTCAACCGCCTCTGAGAAAGGAACCTCAGTCCTTTCTATCAACCTCAGTCACCAGACTAAAGCTTCATCAAGCGCATCCAGCACACGCCTGTCCATAGACCTTCAGTGGTCTAGCTCAGCTCAACCATGGCCTCAGAGTCATTCCAGACTCATACACCAGCCATGCACTATGAGCTCAGAGCTCTACAACCCAAAACCACAGGGTTTCCATAGGGCTTGGACGGTCCATCTCACCAGATGCTGTTTTCATGGCCTAACAGGCACCTCAAGCCCATCAACATGGCTCTTGCATGTCTCATTATCAAGTGACTCAGTCCAAGTCACACATGCACAACCTAGAGCCAAAACCAACAGTCACCAAATCACAAACTGAAAGCTACTCCTTCCTCCTCTCCTCATTCTAAACACTTCTCTCAACTGGACCCAGAGCTAATTCGAGCTCTATCACAGATGGGTCACTATTCATCAAAACCCCCAAATCCAAAATCAAACGGAGAAACTCGAGTATCTTACCTCAGAACTGCCGAGGAAGGCCTCAGGGCTACTCTCCCTAGCCGTGGTGCAGCTGAAACACTGCCAATCCTCGTCCAAGCTCGAGTTCTCTCCACTTCTCTGAAGGTTTCTCAGAATATGGAGGTTTTGGCGAAAGGGAGGAAGGATTCTCGCTTCCACTCGGTTTCTAGGTGACAGAACAGGTGTGGGAAGGGTTTAGGGTCACAAAACAAGGTCATGGGAGCTTGGGGAGCTCTCCCATGGCTGCTGGAGCTCTGAGGAAGAAGAAAACCATTTCTTCTCCTCTAAAAACGCGACCCTCCTGTTAAATAAAAGCTGTGCCGACCTTCCCGCGCGATCCGCGCGGGAGACCGCGCGATCCGCGCCAGATTGCAGAAACTGTGGCGCCATCAGCGCCACTCCCACGCTACCCGCGTGGACTGGCCGAACCTGTGGCGCGACCCGCGCCACACTCTTGACTAGCTGGCGCTGCCAGCGCCAACCCTGGCGCCGGTAGCGTGGAATTCCAGGGAAAATGGAGAATCCATGCCACTTCCCGCGCCACTCGCGCCAGCTCTGGCGCCCCTCGCGCCACGTTCCAGAAACTCTGGCGCTACCCGCGCCAACCGTGGCGCCATCCGCGCCACACCCTACACAGGGTGTTCTCAGCAAGACCTCTGGCGCGACCCGCGTGAACTCTCACGCTGTCCGCGCCAGGACTCAGAGTTATCACACTAATTTCTTACAATAAGTTTTGGTGCAACCAAATTTGTGGAAACAAATGAACAAAATATGATCCATTAATATTATAAACATCTGAAGTTCCAACACTTGGAATCCCAATATTAGTAGTATTTAAAGCCAAACCAAACAACTCTAAAAATTTTGATCAATTTTGATCGGTTCAGTTCGATTTTGATCGGATATATAGATCTAAACATGTGACCCAACCCGTACATGAACGGTTTTGATCGGTTCGATTTGGTTTTGAACAAATACATAGATGACCCAACCCAAATTGTTCGGATCGATTTGGGTCAATTTGGATTCGCGGGTGACCTGTACCCGTGAACACTACTAGCGCATAGAAAAAAAGACTAATATTTTTATCCAATTATTTTGAACAATTTTTTTATTAAGGATTTATAATGATATTATATGTCATAAGTATATTAAAAATAATAATATAAAATGAAGTTAACGTAAAAATATATTTTAATTTATAGACTTTTTTATATTTAGTATTCCTAAAGAAAATGCAATATAATAAAAGTAAATTAGTTTTAACACGAAAAATTATATATTTTATAGAAAACTATATACTATTTTGGATTGGGAATGAGTTCATGTACGAACTCGGAGGTGTACTAGTGGGTTGGGAACATGGTGGGCTTGGATTGGGAATCCTGTGTCTATTAATTTTTTGTGTTTGCTTTTTCTTTTTCAATAAAAAATATGAGTCAAGTTATTTTTCATTTGAATTCACTTCATTTGTATGTTCCTTTGGGTAAAAGATGATGTTGTCAAGAATGGAGGATGTGACGAAAAGTGGGGGAGGTTTTGGTAACTAGAAGTTGTTAAAGATGTTGAAACCTATGAAGCATCAATATCGACATGGCATTTTTGATACGTTTTCGATACGAGACGTCGATACGTTACTTCAAAAATACTAATATTTCGATACGTTCACGATACATCTTAGCATTAAACAATATTTTTTTTATATAAAGTGTATTCCATATTAATAAAATATAATAAAATAAAAATCATAAGCACAAATAATAGATTATCAATACTAAATTGATAAATTGACTCCATTCTATTATGTTAACAAAATAGAATCATATTCAAAAATAAAAATTAAAAACAAAATATTTGCTTTTAAACAGAAAGAAAAATAATCCTTTTACAATACAAATTGCTTTTAAACCATAAAAAATATTGTAAATCATAAAAATATTAAATACAAATTGAATGGTAATAGAAAATGATGTGAAATAAAATGATATAAAAAAATGAATTTACATAATACAAATTTATATAAAATAAAATGATATGAAATTAAAAAAACATATGAAAGTGTGAGCTGTCAAGAAACTGAGTCAGCATCGATACGTCTTAATCTTAAGAAATCGAGTCAGAAGGCATCAAGTATAGAGTACGAGTGCGGTGAGCTGGTGGGTGGCGTGCGAGCGGTGTTGCCACTGGATGCGAGACGACGTACCGGTGCGCGGTGTGTCGTGGTGGTCTGCTAGCGGTCGCAACTCGAATCGAACTTCGGGGGTTTCCTAGCAACAGTCGACGGTGGAGGAAGCATACCGTTACGGCGCTACCTTGCGTTGTGTTGTTGTCGAAGTCGAAGAGGTGAGGTGAGCATAAAATGGAGGAAGAACATACTTCCTTCTATTTAGGGCAGCTTTTTTAATTTACAAAAATGCCCTTTGAAAATTGTTGACATTTGATTTAGAACAGTCTTCTGTTGTCGATACGTAAAATGGAGTATCAGGAACGTATCCGTATCGGACATGTGCCCGATACGTTATTTTTTTTCCTACGTATTCGTGCTTCATAGGTTGAAACCATAAACAAAACTTTGTACTTGGATAGAAGTTCAATTGTATTTTTTATCCGCTTGGATTGAACACCCGAAATAAGAGGTTCACTCTTTTGATGATGCTCCTTATTGTGTACAGAGGTGTGACGGGGTTCTCGTGACCCAACTGGGCAAGGAGTTTTTCTTCTATACTTCACTTCTGATTGTGTTGGAGATGTATTTGGGGAAACACCGTGTGGATCTATTGAGGTTGCTTCCTCTCACTCTGGAGGAGCTTGAGGAGGAGAGTTTGACAATTTCTTATTTTTTTTGTTTTCTAATTAATTTTGATAGGGGTGTAAACGGGTCGATTTGGGTTGGATTTGATCAAGCTCATGACTCAATCCAATTAAATTTGAACGAGTTGATTTGGGTTGATTTTTTAAGAGTGAAAAAATGAAACCCAATTTAAACAAACTCGTTTGTAAATAGTTTGGGTCAGGTTGGATCAATGAGTCAATTCCATTTTTTTTAAAATGCAATATTTTACTTCAGAATTGCAACAACGATTCACATCAAGCATGAAACCTTTCAATCCAACAAAAATTAGTACATTTCTCACAATTTATACAAGTTATAAATCCTATGAAAAACATGAAAAGTGCCTAAATTCTAATTTTTTATTTTCTGAATGTAAAAACAGAATAACAACAAAACAAAACAAATGCAGCAAAACAATAACAGAAACAAAAACTAGAAATAGAAAACAAAAAATAGAAAATGTTTTTGTAACCTTTCACCCCACACTTGAAATGCACATTGTCCTCAATGTGAACATGTAATGACATGCAAACAAAGAGACAACAAATAAAAGAAGGGAAAAGAAAACTCCCCAAATGTCATTCAAGGCACATCATCACATAAAATTAGACAAGACCAAAGAGTGGTTTACCACAAGCTCCTCCTCTACTTGCGGGCTCTCATGAAATAGCTTGAGTTAGTGACCATTCACTTTGAAGACCTTGCCGGTAACTTCATTTTTAATCTCAACTGCACCATGAGGAAAAACATTAGTAATAACAAAAGGTCCATCCCATCTAGATCGAAGTTTACCGGAAATAATCTTAAGGCGAGAGTTAAACAAGAACACTTTTTGACCAATATGGAACTCCTTCCTAAGAATCCTAGAGTCATGAAATCTCTTCATTTTTTACTTGTAAATTTTGGAGTTCTCATAAGCTTCTAAGCGGATCTCTTCAAGTTCTTGCAATTGAAGCTTCCTTTTCATACTCGCTTCATCAAATGCCATGTTACAACTCTTCAGCGCCCAATAAGCACGGTGCTCCATCTCCATCGGAAGGTGGCATGCCTTACCAAAAACCACCCTATAGGGAAACATCCCCAAAGGTGTTTGATAAGCGATCTTGTGAGCCCATAAAACATCTTCAAGAAACTTGCTTCAATCCTTCCTGTTGGGTTGCACTACCTTCTGTAACACTTGCTTGATCTCTCTGTTAAAAATCTTTGCTTGCCCATTAGTTTGAGGATGATAAGTTGTAGCAACTTTATGCACAACCTCATACTTCTGAAGTAAGGATGTCAATGACCTGTTACAGAAATGGCTCTCTTGGTCACTAATAATGGCTCTAGGCACACCAAATTGCAAAAAATGTTGGATCTCACAAAATCCACAACAACTTTAGAATCATTAGTTCTGGTGGCCTTAGCTTCAACCCATCTAGAAACATAATCAACAACAAACAAAATATATGAAAAATCATTAGAAACAGGAAATGAACCCATAAAATCAATACCCCACACATCAAAAACCTCACAGAAAATAATGGACTGCTAAGGCATCTCATGCCTATGTGTAATGGTCCATCCTGCTCTCCGACAGTGCTCACAAGTGGTGGTAAAGTGATAAGCATCTCTAAACATGGTGGGCCAATAGAACCCACAGTCCAATATTCTCTGTAACGCCCTTTACATGCACCGGGGTCATTACCACGCACAAACACCAGTCATCATACATGATTCATCAGAGATTAAGCAGTTTGGAAGCATATAACAAAAGGGCATCATCAAATGCCGTCAACATACGCTTTTTACATTATAATATGGTGATTATACATAAGTTCTCTATTTAGGTACAAAACTGTACATAAATTCCCCTCAGGGTACAACAAAATCAAACCAAAGGCAATACAAAAATCAGAGCCACATGCTCATGTCATATAAGCCTAAGGTTCATAATCAGCAACTATCCCTGCGTAGGCTTCTTGCCTTGGGATCTATCTGCTCCTCCTGAGGACTCACCTGCAAAACATAAGCCCCACACCAGGGGTGAGATATAAAATCCCAGTAAACTCAGGGCCCTTGAAGGTATCTCCTTCCCCTGGTTCACTTTCAGGCACACACATAGAAATAGTATATCTCAATCATTCACATTCATATTCATTATCAGAACACTTTTCAATCATTCATCATACCAGACAGGGTCTCATTCCCTTTCACAAACATCATTTCTATCATTTCACCTCAACCTGTCAATACACAGGTGGTATACATCGTTTTACTCGGCAGAGGCTACATCTAGGTATATAGGAACATCTCCACTCACGGAGGCTACCTCTATATACTAGGAACATCTCTTGCCTGGGTATCAACATATCTATTGGAGGCTTCATCTGAAATATAGGAACATCTTAGTCAAGAGGCTACATCTATATATCAGGCACATCTCCATCCGAGGCTTCATCTGTGTATATAGGAACATCTCAGTTAAGAGGCTACGTCTATATACCACAGGTACATCTCCATCTAGTGAGGCTACATCTGTGTATATAGGAACATCTCCATTCAGGAGGCTACATCTATATCACAGGAACATCTCACGACCTATATCAACCAATTGCCTGAGGAGGCTACATCTGTGGATATAGGAACATCTCACAGCAGGTCTTACTCAATCTCTCGTCATCTATCCTACTACCATAGGAATGCACTGCATACATGGAATTCACATTCCAGTCTCACATTCAAACAGGCCTAACATCAGTTAACCATTCATAACCATACATATCAATTCCCCAATCACTGGGTCCAATCACATTTCAGCATCTCAGATCAATACAATGCCAATTCCCATCACAGGGCACAGTGCATAATTCATCAGGCAATCACATAAACAAGATCAATACAGTATTAATTCCCATCACGGGGTACCGTGCACAACTCATCAGTCAATCACATCAATATACAATTTCTATATACATGCATTTGCCCACAACAGAACCATCACCCAATTTGGTGCATGGTAGAACACAACAAAGGGCATACATTCAAGAACCAAGAGCTTACCTGCTCTAAGCAAAGTACCGGCTCTCCCAGTCTCGTTGTCACCACCACCGTAACTATCAACCTCACGTCCTACATAGGATCAAACATATAACGTTTCAGTAACGGTCCTAAGCCGTTAGAATGAAAAGCCATAATCCGTTTTGCATAGCACACACTCAACCACTTCACAAGTTATTCTCAGACCCTCAATGATCTCGCTTGGCCTAGCCAAAGCACAAAGAGCTTGAAGCTCACAACAGCCCAATCCCTCAGAATTCACACAGGGCTTGAACGGTCTATACCACACACACAAGGCACCATTCTCATGGCCTCTCAGGCACAACAAAACACATACCAAGGCTCTAGCATGTCCAACAAAACTAAACAACTCATTATATCAACAAAACATGCCTCACATAGAGCCAAGAATCAAAGTTTACCAAGCTAACAATTGAGAGCTAATCTTTCATCCTTATCACATTCTAAAGACATATTTCTAAAGGACCCATGGCTAATTCTAGCTCTATTACAAGTGGGTCACTATTCACCCAAAACCCCAAACCGCAAATTAAATGGTGAAACTTGAGTTTCTTACCTCAGAGATGACAAGGAAGGCCCAAGGAAGACTCCTCCTAGCTTGGGTGCCCAAGAATCGCCGCCGTTCCTCGCCGAACTCAAGTTTTAGGAACTTCCCTTGAGAAAGGGATCCTCTAATTTAGGGGTTTTCAAGGGAAATGGATGAAAGATTCAAGCTCACTAGGTGTTTTCAATCAAGTTTGGTGTTTAAGGGAGGTGATTTGGTGAAGTTTGGTGAGGATATGGAGCTTCCCAAGCTCTTTAATGGTGGAAACGGAGTAGGGAGGAAGAAGATGGTTGTTTTGCCCCAAAAACGCGTCAAATGACCTTATATAGTGGTCCACGTCGCGTTCTGGCGCTAACCGCGCCACTATGGCGCCATCCGCGCCAAGTTCCAGTGGAAAACAGGCTTTTTGGGGCACTTCTAGCGCTAACCGCGCCGTTATGGCGCTAATCGCGCAAACTTCCAGTATCTGTGGCGCTAACCGCGCAGTTCTAGCGCTAATCGCGCCAACTAGCAGAACCTGTGGCGCTAACCGCGCCGTTCTGGCGCTAATCGTGCCAACTAGCAGAACCTGTGGCGCTACTTGCGCCAATCTCACGCTAACCGCGCCAGGACCATTTTCGTCGCTAAAACCGTCGCTAATTCTGTCGCTAATTCCGTCACTAAAGCGTTTGCGACAGAATTTTGAAAATTTATCTTTTCTTTCTTTCTTTTTCTTTTATATAAAAAGCCTTGGTTATTATACTCTCCTAGCGGTTTGTTAAGGACCAAAATGACCGTCGGTAGGTGTGTCATGACAAAACTGAAGAATAGAGTGAATCTCATGATCTGGCACACACATGCGGACACTTGATCACTACCAAACCTCCACAAATAAGGATCATCCCACACATAATATTTAGTATCACTCTTAAGTTTATCTATTTGAGACCTAGATGCATGAGGCGGAACAACAAATGCAACAATGAAATTCACAATATCAGCAAACCAAAGTGTAATATATGATGAATGAAAGTGCATCAAATGCTCATCAGGAAAATTATCCCTAATAGGAAAGGATTCAACAGGTCCCTCAATCCTGCTCAAATTATCAGCAACCAAGTTTTCCGCACCACTCTTGTCCGTAATCTCAATATCAAACTCCTGAAGAATAAGCATCCACCTGATCAATCTAGGTTTAGCATCAGGCTTCTTCAACTGGTACTTCAAAGCTACATGGTCAGTAAAGATAGTGATATGGGAACAAAGCAAATAAGATTGGAATTTATCTAAAGCAAAAACAATAGCTAAAAGCTCCTTCTCAGTGGTGGTGTAGTTAACTTGGGTTGCATCTAAAGAGCGTGAAGCATAAGCAATGACATGGGATCGTTTATCAAATCTCTGTGACAACACAACCCCAAGTGTATAATTAGAGGCATAATACATGAGCTCAAAGGGAAGTTCCCAATTTGGTTGTTGCATGATGGGAGAGGTAGTAAGCTTCTTCCTCAATTCCTCAAATGCCTTTTTGCAAGGCTGGTTAAACATAAAGTCTACATCCTTTTGGAGAAGTTTGGACAGTGGCAGTGCAATCTTGCTGAAATCCTGGATGAATCTCCTATAAAAACTTGCATGTCCAAAAAAAGAACGCACTTCTTGCACAGAAGTGGGGTAAGGTAGAGAAGTAATAACATCAATCTTGGCCTTATCGACCTCAATACCTCTACCAGAGACCAAATTCCCTAAGACTATACCTTCATGTACTATAAAATGACATTTCTCAAAGTGAAGAACAAGGTTAGTTCCAATACATCGATCAAGAATTCTAGAGAGACCATCTAAACATGCATCAAAAAAGGAATCATAAATAATGAAATCATCCACAATCACCTCCGTGCAACTCTCTAATAAATCAGAAAAGATACTCACCATGCACTTTTGGAAGGTAGTGGGTGCATTGCATAGGCCAAAAGACATCCTAGTGTAGAAAAATGTGCCAAATGGACAGGTGAATGTGGTCTTGTGTTGGTCCTCCAGTGCAATATGAATCTTTATGTAACCTGAAAAACCATCAAGAAAGCAATAATGTGATTTACCTGTCAACCTCTCTAGAACCTGGTCAATGAAGAGGAGAGGGAAAGGGTCCTTGCGAGTTTCTTGGTTAAGTCTCCTATAGTCAATGCAAACTCACCAACTGTTGGCTACTCTAGCCGGAATCAACTCATTATCCTGATTTTTTACAACAGTGATACTCGACTTCTTAAGGACCACTTGGACAGGTGAAACCCAAGTGCTATTTAAAATGGGATAGATGATCCCTGCAACTAGTAACTTCATCACTTTCTTCTTCACCACATCAAGAATAATGGGATTCAGCCTCCTCTGTGGCTACCTTACGGGCCTAGAATCATCCTCCAAGAGTATCTGATGCATGAAATGGAAGGCTTCATTCCAGGAAGGTCAACAAGTGTTCATCCAATGACATTTTTGTGGCCTCTCAAAATATGCAACAACTTCTCTTTATGATCAAGTGACAAGCTGCTAGATATGATGATTGGAAGCTTCTGAGCATCATCTAAATATGCATATTTAAGGTGCTCAAGTAGTGGCTTCAGCTCCAAAGAAGGTGGATGAATGGTGGAAGGCAAGGAAAGGTTGGTTGATGGAAGGGAAATAGGAGAATCAACAGTTGTACCTGTATTTGTACCTACATCTGCAACACAATCAAAGTGAAGTGCGGAGGAAATCTCCGAACAAATACTAAGCACAACAGCATAATCATCATAGCTACAATTACAAGAACCAAGATTAAAATCAGAAAATTCAGAAAGTAAATCTACACTATTTACTGCAATATTAATGATATCAACAAGAAAGACAGAATGCTCCTCTGTAGGATGTCTCATGGCCTAAAAATGTTGAACTGGACAACGTCATCACCAAACTCCATTGAAAGCGTTCATGCATGTACATCAATTTTTGTCTTGGTTGTCATCAAGAATGGTCTCCCTAGGATCAATATGGAACCATGGCTGGAAGACTCATTCTTCATATCCAAAATGTAAAAATCTGCAGGAAAAATCAAATCATTAACTCATACCAACAATCTTCAATAAGTTCAAGTGGAAGCGCAACACTCATGTTGGCTAAGTAAATGACAACACCAGTGGGTTTCAAATCACCAAGATGTAGTGATCTGTAAACTGATGTGGGCACGCCATTAATTGATGCTCCAAGGTCAAGCATGGCATTTGTAAAAGTATAATCTCCAATGGTGCAAGGGACAGTGAAAGTGTCAGGATCTTTACACTTCTGTGACAAGGTGGATAGTGGGATGGCAGCAACAGGTTTGCCCTGTATAAGTGCAAAAACATTTCTTCCCATCTTTAGTTGCTCATTTTCCTTCAGCTTCCTCTTGTGGGTGCACAAATCCTTCAAGAACTTTGCATATTTTGAAATCTGTTTGATGGCATCCAAGAGGGGAATGTTGACTTCCACCCTCCTGAAAGTCTCAAGCAGATCAGAGTCAAGCTCTACTTTCTTTGCAGGAATAAATCTAGAAGGAAAAGGTAGAGGAATCTGTTTGGGTGCATAATCTGTTTTGGCACTATCATCAATTTTTTTACCAGCATTTGTTGAATTTGGAAGCTCCGTGCCACTCCTCAAGGTAATAGCACTCACATTCTTTGGATTAATAACTGGTTGTGTTGGAATGTTGCCAGAACCTTGCTGCTGCATCTGGTTGACAGTTGTAGCTAATTGTCCAATCTGAGTTTGCAGGTCTTGGATGTTGGCACTAACATTTTGTTGAAACTGAATGTTGGTGGTTGCCATTTGCTTCATCAGGTCCTCCAAGGAAGGTCCAGAACTGCTCTACACTAGTTGTGCAGGTGTAGGTACATGCTGCTAGAATTGTGGCTATTGTCTGAATGGGGGAGGTTGGTATTTGCTGTTGGAGGGTTAATATTGTTGTTTTTGAGGTCTGAATGGTTGTTGTTGTGGACCAGGACCATACCTCAAATTTGTGTGATCTCTCCAACTAGGATCATAAGTGTTGGAGTATGGATTATATTGTTGTTTAGGTCTGAATGACTGTCCAGATTGTATGGCAGAAACTTCAGCAGCTTATTCTGTTTCTTGAAGAGTAGAACATGATTCTGTTGGATGATCAGGTGCACAACAGATACTACACAACCTTGGTTGATTGGCTACCATCACATTCTGTTGTTTACCAATGGCAAGTTGTCTGACAAAGGATGTCAATTCTATCAGTTTATTCTCCAACCTTTCGTTATCAACAACCATAGAAATAAAAACTTCATTTGCAGCAACCTTGGATGTTACAGCACCTCTAGTACCAAATTGTTGATAATTGGTTTCCATGTTAGAAATCAACTGTCTTGTAGCAAGATGAGTCTTGTCCATCAAAGCGCCTCCACTGGATGCATCTATCATACTCCTATCCATCAACATCAAGCCTTCATAAAAATACTGGATCAATAATTGCTTGCTGATTTGATGGTGAGGACAGGTAGCACAGCTTGTTGAATCTCTCCCAGTACTCATATAATGTCTCTCCAGCTAGTTGCCTTATACCACAAATTTCTTTCCGAATGGATGTTATTCTAGATGAAGGGAAGAATTTCTCCAAAAATCTTCTCTTCATATTTGTCCAAGTGTTGATAGGATTTGGTTGAATGTACAACCAGTCCTCGGCCACACCATCCATAGAGAAAGGAAATTCCTTCATCTTGACATAATCCTCATGAATGTCATGTGGTCACATGGTGGAACACACTACATAAAACTCCTTAAGATGTTTATGTAGATCTTCACTGCAAGACCATGAAACTTTGGAAGCAAATGGATTAGTCCAAATTTTAGCTCATAACTAACCTCTGTCTCAGGATATTGAAAACAACAAGGTTGATAAGCAACATTAGGTGTAGCCAATTCCTTAAGAGTTCGATTGTTGTCATCCATTGTATCAACAACAATTTCAGAATCAAAAACAGAAGGTTCAGAAATAGAATGCTCAGAATACACTATACTACTGTCCAAAACTACACTTCTATTATCTATGCTCACATTGTGAAATGTCCTATCTATCTCAAGATCATATGAATTCAAGTCACCTCGTTTGGACCTAGTCATGCACAATTCAACTTATCAGTGACAGAGATAACAGACAACTACTCTAACAGAATATTATTCACAATATTTGCTAAATCTATATAAAAAATGAAAAACTGGCCCCTTTTTTTAAAGTTCAAAAACACCACAATAAATGTTTAATTTTTTTTATTTTGGAAATTTCTTTTTTTTAATTTGTTTTTAATTCAAAAACACCACGATAAATGACTAATTTTTCTTTTTTAGTTTTGAAACTTTTTTTTATCTATATCTATGTATATCTATCTTCTATCTATTATCTAGAAAAACATTTTTAATTTTTGAAATTTGTTTTTTATCTATATCTATCTTCTTCTATTATCTAGAAACAATTTTTGATTTTTTTTAATCTGTATTTATCTATATCTATTTTCTTGTATCTATATCTATCTTCTATCTATTATCTAGAAACAAATTTTTGAATTGTTAATTTTGAATTTTTTTTATCTATACGTCAACTTTGATAACGACTAACGAATTGCTACAGAACAATTAAACTATGCTAACTCTATAGCATAGGATTAACTTAGGTCGACTCAGAGACACGATCAATTTGGTCCCAACTTCAACTCACTAATAAACATAGGGGAATTTTAATCGAACAGTTTGTAGGCAATAAATAAAAATTGTAGAAACACAAACATTGAAGAAAAATGCATAAACTAATAGAATTGATAAAAGGTGTTGTAAAACAGATTAGAGAATATCAATCCAATTCACCAAACCAAGCAATACAAATTATCATAGTTCTCATATAATGATCATATTATGAAGGTTCATTCAATATCATTAGAAGCAGTTCAATCGAATTAATTCCTAAATCAATTGAAATCACAAATCAGATTAAAATTCAAAATTAGGAAATAAATCTATATCCTAATTCGTTTTCAATCCTAAACATATTCATAATCATGAAAATCGAAAAGAGGATTGAAGAAGAAGATGGACATTCACATAGAAATTAGAATACCAAACCAGAACTCAAATTCTCCTTGCTTGGACAGGATCCTTAGATTGATTGATTATTTAGCCTTCCATGATCATCATCAATGTAAGAGCCTCAAAATTTGTATGACCAAAAATAAAAGAACAAAGATGAAAGGAAGAAGAAAAATAAAGAACAAATTCAGAGAAAATGTTTTAATTTTGAAAACTTCTAAAAGAAACTACAAATTTTGTTTGTGCTAAGAAAATAAAGTGTGTCTCTTCACTAACTAATTGCACTAAAATATAGTGACTAAGTCAATAGGAAAGGATGGGTCATGATTAAGCCCATCTAATCTAACTAATTACTAATTACACCAATTTGCAGCCCAAAACTCGAGTGCATAGGTTTTGACTTCTAAGCCTAAAATGACCCTCAAAATGATAGAAATGACCTCTGCTTATCTTTGACAAAATTTTAGGTCTTTTCCTTATCTTTCCAGGGACTACTCATATGCACCACTTGGAGTTTTGTAGAGCTCTCTAGGTCTTGCACAAGGAATATAGGTAAGGTAAGCAAAGAATCCGAAAATAAGCAACAATTATCAATTAAGCCCACTTGTTTGCCTAAGACAAAAACTGAGTTAGAGTCAGGAAATAAAAGTCCAAGAGAAGTCAAATAAGCTAAGAAGAATAGAAAAATATTAAACTAGAAACACTCAATCAATTGCGTTGTGGTTTTTTTTTGAGCTAATTACACTTTTAAATAAAAGAAGACTTAAAACACTACAAAATGGACACCTGAAACATCCAAAGAGATTTAGAAACAAAGGAGATAAACTTTCTAGAAGTTGACCTGTGCTTTATGGAAAATGCTGGTAGGAAGTACAAACCTTTTTGCAAAACTATAACTATCATGAACCTTATGATCTTTTGAGTTTAAACCATTAAAACATAGACTTCTAAATATTTAAAATTACCTATCACATGTTAAATTCCAGTGAGAACTCTATCTTCTATGATTTTTGAGATTTTAAATTTGTGTACCAGATTCCAACAAACAAGTGCTTTTGGTTTTTGTTTAGTACTAGAACCATAACAAAGGATATACAAATTGGATTTTTGTAAGGTTGGACTTTTTAGAAACAGGAAAGAATCCTATAAAACATGTTGAAATAATGTTTAAGAATAAATGCTTTTGTAAGCTAAAACTGAGAGATGAGTGGATTGGTCCTCTTGTAGGGATAGTTTAACCTCTTGGTATTATTTATTTTATTTAAATTTTTATAGGTTTTTAATAGAGAATGAGTTACTTTTTTAAAAACTAGCCACAATAATCTTTAAAATGATATATGGCATGTACGAAAATAAAATGTTTTAGTCACTCAAATGATTATCTCTTTCAAACCTTGAAAACAGAACCTTAAAACCCTATGTTTTTCAAGCTACCTTAAAGAAATTAATTGAATGATTTCTAGAACCTTTGGAAATGGACTTTGGTGATTTTATAAATCAAATTATTGAGTTTAAATTTGATCTCCAATGATTAATAAGTAACATTTTATGTTTTTATGATTTATAAGATATTCTATCTATGAAGATTAGTGAAATCTTTTCCTACTTATGTAGAAGTTGATTTTCTTTGACTTTTTGGTAATTTCCTTGATTTCAAAATATATTTCAATCATTTTTAAAATACTAACTAAGATGAATTATTTATTAATTAAGTTGTGGCTTGATTTTCTATTGGCAAAGTTGCTCGATGAGAACTTTATGTTGAGGGGTTGCTCTGGGAGAACCTCTGCTTATCCTCAATTTGGGATCGCTCTGGATAGGATTTTGTTGTTGATGGAAGGAGGATAAGTGTTGTACATTTTTAACTTAATAAGAGTTACATGTGTTGTGGCTCTTGACATTGTGATGGTGATGTGTTGATTCATATGTGCATGGGTCAGCGGCTTTGACCATGTTGTTAGAGTATTAGTTGTGCTCTAATAGTTTCAACTATGTTAACGAGTACACATGTATGTGTGGGGTTGCTTGGTGGAACCCTAGATCTAGTGTGGGTGAGGTTGGTGGAGGATGAACTTCCTTGGGGATGGATGGACGGGCGACTCCACATCTTAGGCTAGGATTGTTGTAAGTCTTGGGTAGCAATAAGCCACTACCCACATACTTTTATCCTAATAGGACCACTATATTGCTCCATAGACTAGTAGTTTGGGATCTCCCAAATTGTTTTTTGGCACATGCCAGTGTTGTGGCTTAGTTGGGGTGGTGTTGATTTTACTATGATTAAGGGATTATTTGGCCCAATCACTCGATCATGTAGATCTCCATGGAGTAGTCATTGCATTGCGACCAGGAGAGGTCCTGATTTTGCTTTGTGAAAGTCATTATTGTGTCACACGAGTTGTTTGTTGTCACATGACATTTCATATATGATGTGATGTATATGTTGGATTTATCTCTTATATTTTGTTGATGATAAATTTGCATTAATGATTGATATATGCTTTGTAGTATTATTTATCTACTACGCTAGCTGTCATATGATTAGCTACATTCCCACAATATATGTGTATATATGTCTTGTTTTTGGTAGTTTATCCTTAAATTGTTGCACATGTGATTCAGTACTTATGATGATATCAGAAGACGCATTCGTGGGAGCAGATGGATGAGATTCAAGACCACCAATTTTCACGTTCATTGATCATCCAATGTATCAAGATGTCGCCACGAGAGATGGTCAATAGAAGAGAGGCATACTTGTCACATATGTATCTCAAGAGGATGAATCATATTCATGTGAAGGACTTTAAATCTATGTGTTAGACTTCATTTTTGAGTCTTTGGTTTGGCATCATCTGGTGTGTCGACAAATGAAAGTACAAGGGAATCTACTCATGCAGACGTTACATCAGTGATTCAGACGCTACAACATATCTTTTGTCTGTAGAGTCTGGTGATAGAGTGAAATTCTCTAGAAGTCTCCCGATGTTTATGTTTTTGAAATTAGTGTATAACCAACGTAGGGAGTGCATGATGTATCCTATTCCCATTTTTTGATATATTACAATAGGTAATAGGTACATTGTTGATGGTTGCACACATTTCACTTAGCTTTTCTTTTGAGATATTTCTCTGATCTTAGCTTATATCTATGTTCAGATAAACATGAGGTATATGTTGTCTCATCTAGTGTATGACTTCTTGAGATTATTAATATGTTAATGTATGTCTTTGATATATAGTTGTATCGCAAAAAATTAACTCATAGTTCCATAAACAAATTAAATAAGAGTTTTAATGGAGTTAAAATTTAGTAGAAAAACTTATTAGCAAGGTTGGGGTGTTACAATTGTGGTATCAAAGTTGGTCGTATCATTTGGAAACAAACCTATGAGACAGATTCATTGTGTCTTTTGTTGTGATCTATGGAGTTATTTCTGCAAGGAATTGACTATTGTTTGCTAAGTCAAATGACTTTCCTTTTAGGAAATCACTGTGAGTGAATGCGATGATATTCCTACGTTTGGATACTTCCATAAGGAAGTCACCATTGTTTGACAAATTTAGATTTCGTCCATTACTCATTATGAACCATGATCAACCTTATTTATTAATGGAATCCATGGCTAGTCATGACACTCAATGAGGGAATCAGGTATTATCACGTGTAACATGAGTTCTACATCGATTAGCCACAACTACGACTCAATGGGAAATTACTAATGATTAGACAACTATGATGCTTTCCTAGCAGACAGCTTGCACGAATGAAGTCACACTAACCCGTCAAGAAAGGTGTCGATATTCGTTGAGACCTCGTACTTTAATAAAGAAGAACCATCCATGATAACATGAATGGAAAATTAGAATTCATTAAATGATAAGGATTATGTTATGCTTGAAAATTTTCTTATAAATAAAAGATTTGTTTTGAATGCAAGAGTAGTGGGTGCTTCGCCAAGGAAACCAATTTCCCTTCACAAAGGATTTTTTAAGACAATGATAATTAGGTTGTACCATTAAATATACCTACAAAAATAGAAGGAACGAATGAATTCAAAAGTCTCTTGATTAAGGAACACTACAATAGATCTTAGGAACCATAAATAACCTTGATGTTCTTGACAACTATACATGCATGATGTGCTAGAGATTAGGATCGATTAGGTTGTCTTTCGAGTTGAAGGATAGAGTGTTCATTGTTATAAATGTAGGAAATCACACCATGATAAAACATGCATAGTGAAAATTTATGCCTTTTTTATTATACACAACCAGGATGTACGCTAAGGGATCGTATTGCAAGTTGAAGATGGACCTTGCGACAGATATAATGGAGCTGATTGTGGTGGACAAAGTCCTTATCATGAATGAAGCTAAAGCTTTCGAGCCTGAAGACTTTAGTAAGATGGGAAGTGACATGACTAATAGCCCTTAGACTATATTATTTGTATAGGAAAACTTATCTTTTTGGTTGGGCAATGATATAGTAATGAACTTGTTATTTCATGATAAAAAAGCTGTGAAATTATCTTAGTCTTGTCTATTGTTGTTGATCATTTCATTTGTGATGTCTAGAACCCTTCCTTTGAGTTAAAATACTACTTCTTTAAATATTTACCTCATTTGGTTTATCTTTCGCACCATTATGTTATGTTTGTTCACTGTATATGCTATCTTGTTCATGTTGCCCTATGAGATGAGAGTTGTTTCCAAAGTTCATACTATTCTTTTGTTGCTTATTCCTTCCTTGAAATTAATTCTACACTATTATTTGGTGTGTTGATAAGGTATGAATAATTTGGAATGCTATACCTTTTTCCATTTGACTTGACTTTCTTTACTTTCAGTTGAAATTCAATTTATTTCCTTTAGTATAAAATACATTAAGGACTCCAATAATACTTTTGGATGTTGCCTAATATTTTTTATAACTATTTAGTCACTGAGTTTTGATATAACTCAGTGTTCACTCAAAGAAGTTCTTACAATTATTTTGATTGGACTATTTGTCATTAATTAAGCTTTTGTAATCACAAGTTCTAAATACGATGACCTTTCTACATCTATTGTTGCTTTGGATGGTGTGAAATTTATCTTTTGGGTTAATCATTTTGTTGAAACCTAGTTGTTGATACTTTAATCTAACTTGAGTCATTTTGAACTTTGTCCTTGAGTTGTTGTGAGACCCTGTGGTACAAAATCTTTTCCATTGGCACAATTGACTATATATATATATATATATATATATATATATAAGTCACATGTGATATCCAAAAATAGATTACACATTGTTCCTTTCAAATTGCATTTCATTCCATTTGTGTACTATTATCATTTTGCTAAGTGATATGAAATTCTATTTACTTAAAAGGTCGAAAGTTTTTAAATATTCTACCAATCACTTTGCTTTGATTGAAATCTCATTTCCATTTTTTTAGTTATTGACCTGCTTTTGCTTTGAGAATCTGAATCTTGACCTTTAATCCCTAGGTTTCATTACCAACCAAATGATAATCTTCCTTACTGAAGTGGTTGCAATGGTGGACATTTCAGTTTTCTCTTGAAAGATTCTTAAGAATAACTAGAGCTTGTCTCACTTATAGACAATGTGTCATCGAGTTAGTTGTTGGAGTTAGCTTGATCTCAGTAATATAGTTGAGAACATTGTTATCATTGTGTTGCGGCTAAGGAATGAGTTGGTTATGAAGGAAAAATGCATACGAGATGAAGATTTATGAAATACGTGAAGATTAGCAAGAGCACAAAAAGACTTTCCACTTGTAATAAAGTATCACATTGAATGTAACATCTTACGTGAAGAGATGAAGACCACATGAAGAAAGGTATGTTGAATTTCATCAAGCTTCGAGTTATGATCACTAAAGTTCGATTTCATCAAGGCTATGAGATCTTGCCGATGCAATGTGAAGTTGTCTACTTCATAATGTTTTATTCATCAAGTGCGAGCAAGACTAAGATCACAAAGCCATATAATGCAATGAAAGGCAGAATCACTACATCACCAATAGTGGGATGGAACGAATAAAGATTTTGTGCTGAAACCCAATTGAAGCCAAGTAGTTGAACTTAAGGTAGAGACGATGGTTACAATTTCTTAAGGATTATGATTTTCAGTTGATGCATTGCCTAGTAAGAAAGATATGGTTATAGATGCTTTTAATAGTAGGAGGATCATCTATATGTTTAGCTTATGATCAAGTAATTAGAGTTTATAGAAGAGTTTAAGGATTTAAATCTATATGATCGAGGACAAAGGACTTCATCATAGTTGATGTGGTAGGCTTAAGGTAACTAGAAATTTTCTAGCGGTGGTCGATGAGAAACAATTGTTGAATCTTTAACTATACAATACTATGAAATTGTTAGGTATTGGTGAAGCAATTAAGTCTAGCTTTGGTGATGATGGTATTTTGAAGTTTAGGGATCACATGTGCATACCTAAGGGTTAAGAGTTCAAGAGGTTGGTTCTAGATAAGGAAGTAGTCCTTTACTTTTAACTTTGGGGGTAGCTTCCTCAAGACAACATTAGTGCCTTTTTTATTAAGGTCCACAGATGAAAAATCTATCAACATTTTTCTTATTAGAAAATATGTCTTTTTAGTACAGGCATATTTTGGCATTTGTGAAATAACCTCAATGAAAGGAATGTTGATGTGAAGTCTCTTCATTACATCAATAAACCTTTTAAATGGCTCATCTTGTTTCTCATTTTTGACCCTTTGAGGGAAATGAATACTTACCTGGGGAGATGTTAGTACCTCCTTTTCCTTTACCTCTTTTTCTGGCACCGGGTTCTCTTCAGTAAGAACGTCCTCTATGGCATCTGAGTGGACCCCGTATTCTACTTCATATCCTCTTTATCTCTCTTGCTTCTTGTCATAATAGCCTTGACATCTTCCTTCTTTGGATTAGTTTTAGTTTGAGAAGGAAGTGTGAAAAAGACTATATCGAAGAAAGTTGGGTTTCCACAAGTTTCATGCACTTATCATTTTGGGATATGTATTGCATCAATGCTTCTTTCATAGTAGGTCTTCTTTCTTCTTATATAGGCCTGTGATTTTCTATGTAGGGAGGCCTATACAAGTTTTGTTTTTACCCCTGTATGTAGCTTTATCCTTGATGGAAGTTGTTATTGTTGGAGAACTGCTCGTAGCCTTTGTTCTTGCCTCCCACATAATTGAGCTCATCCATGGCTTGAGCCAACTCGCCTTCCATTGTGCATTCTTCTGGACCATGGACACATCCACACCTATTGTAAGTATGGTATAGAGGTGTCGAGTTAAGAACCTAAGCCTGGGATTGGGCCTTCATTAGAGTCTTAATTTTCTTGGATAAAGCTTAAATATGTAGTCCAAGTCCATAAGTAGTTGTTTCATCCTCCACCTGGTTGATCGCCCCCCTCATGATTCTTCTATCCCCGTAATTATTATAGGGATTGGAGCACATGTCCTCTATGATCTTGATGGCATCAGCTGGTGGCTTCATCATTAAGTTTCCTTGACATGTAGCATCAAGGATTTTTCTATTATGAAAAGACAATCCTCCTTAGAATATATGCACTATCCTTTGCTGATTGAACCCATGATGTGGGAAAGTCCTTATCAACTCCTAGAATCTTTCCTAGGCTTCTGACAAGTTTTCTTGTTGACTTTAAGTGAAGTTGCCAATGTCCCTTTGCAACTTATTAGTCTTCACCACATAGAAGAATTTTATGAGGAAGGCGCTGGAGAATTGGGTCCAATTTTTCCCATCCTTTCCCATTTAGTGAAAAGGGAAAAACAACCTTAAGAACCTCTTCCAATGCATCATGGGGTCCTCATGGGATGCTCCGTTGAACATGTTGCTTTTAATCATCTAGAGAAACCCATGTTCGAATTCAAAAGTAACCCCTAAGGTAGGGCTGGCAATTGAATGTTGTTTTGTATCTCTCAAGTGAGGTGAGGTAATCCAAAAGGGTCTGTATAGCATCTTTTGCCTCAACAATTGCTTTTTCTCCTTGTTCTTTTGTCAGTCTACAAGAAAGCCTTTCTGTCTCTAGTTCTTCTAACAGCTCAAGCCTTTGGGACTTGATTTACATTCATTGTCAAGACAAGTAGAAAAGGATCAAACATAATGACGGGTGGAATGGATTAAATAAAAAGTAATTAAATAAAGAATTAAATAATCACTATAAACAAAATTACTCTGTTAACAAAATTAACTACTCGATAGCTTTGTAACTAGTCCTTGGAAATGCTTCCAAAAACTTGATGAATAAAATATGATTACATATGAGCAAGTGTACCCTACACAGTAGTATCGAGGACTAAGAGTCTAGATATCGAACCCAAAGGACTAATTGTGTTTCCAAAATAATAAATTTTGTAACTAGTTGAAGAAATAATTTTAAATTAAGATGTGATTGATGAGTAATTATCTAATGCAAAATTGAATCCCAACAAGCAAGAAAATGTGAAAGATAAGATGAGATGAATATCTAGGGATTATAATTTCACACAACCAATATGCCCAGTCCTCATTCTAACAAGATTCTTACGATTATTAATTGTCGGTTTCCCAATGTCAATTAGTAGTCATTGACGGTGGTCTAATAATGTTCTTTGCCTCAAACAATACTTAATTCATCGTCAATGTATTAATTTAAACCAAAGGATAAAGAACAATGATGGGGGTGATTATTTAGTTTCCTAATCAACCTATCGGAGATTATCCAACCAAGTTGGCCATGCAGTTAGGTGAAAAAACACTATCATCTAAATTCTACCAATTACATACAGATGATCACTACCATGCAACCGATTATGTATTAGAATGATAGTTGCCAAATAGAAATTAAAAGCAAGGAAGAGAATCAATTATTTGAGTGACATTGAGAATCTCATTAAAATCTAGAAAGGGGAGACTAGCCACTCACAACCATGGATACACTAGGAATCCTAAGAAGAAGCACAAACATACCAAGAGGGTTGAAATCCGGATGAGGAATCTTCCTAATCATGATCTTTACACTTTGCTAGGGATAAGGACTCTTACACGATGTTGTCCCTCTCACAAAACTCAAAATTTTGCAAAAGAGTAAAAACTATTAAACCTAGGGTCTAAAAGAGATTATTTATAACAAAATATTTAAGTGACAGCCGACATGAATTTGTCACGACCTTGATGAATTAATCAGGTCCGTGATGGTTTTTGAGATGTAAAAGAGTTTAAAAATATGCCCAAAGATCATACTGAACTAAAAGAAGTCCATCCTTCTAAAGATAGTTCTTCGACAAAAACTACTCAAAACAGTGAAACTTATGAAACCTTGAAAATGAGCTTTGTTTGGAAAATGATAAGGTTTCCAAAGAACAAGATACTTTAATGAAGGATTTTCATATTTTGGAAGGTAAAATGGAAGTTCTACAAAAAGATTTAAAAGAATGCAATGAACTTTAATATCACCTCACTGAAGAAAGGTATGATCTTTGGCAAGAATGTGCACAAGCTCATAAAGATTATGATTGACTTGAAAAAGAGTAAACATGATCTTTGGATAAAGTGTAAAAATCACATAAAGTCTTTGAAATTCTTAAATGATAAGCTTTTAAAGAATGAAGTCTCAAAGGGTCAACCTAAGGATGCCGTAAAACTTAATGAGGAAATTTATACTTTAAAGACAACCTTAGCTTGATAGATTCTTAAGATCTAGTAGATGTAAAATATAGGAACACTTCACACTTAACCAAGAGGGGAGTGAATTGGTTAGACTTGGTAAATTAAAATTTTCTTAAACAAAATCAGAGTTTTCCCTTAGGATCTTTATCACTTTTGAAACCAAGAATCCTTATTCAATCAAATGTTAAGTCCAAGGTATCCAATAGCTCAAAATTGAATTAATAAACAAAGCAATACAATCAAGTTGAACAAAATATAATCAAAAGAGAAATCAAGATCAAAGCACACAAAATTTATACTGGTTCACTTCAAATACTATGAAGCTACATCCATTTTTCTTCCACTCAACACTAGAATGGAGTTCCACTATTGCAATTTTCTGTTCTTACAAGTAATTACAAAGTCTCTCTTCATCCACCCTAGATAAAGTTCAAAAATCTACAACACTATTAGATTCTTAGAGACAACCCCACTGAGAACACTACTCAGCACAACCCCTAGAGAAACTCTATCTCTAGATTATAAGCAAGAAACCCAATTACAATAGACAATCAAATACAAGTTCACAAAAGAATTACAACCACAAAGTTTTGTTGATTTGAGGGGGAGCTCTTGAAGATTGAAGCTTTGTAAAGACTTGGAAAGGTTTTTGACTTTCAACATGCTTGAAGGCTTGAAGACAAAGATTGTGATTAAATGTAAAAGGAAAGGAAGCCTTCTGATGATCCAAGTTCTTGCATGCATTTCATTAATAATCATTCATGCATTATATCATAAAAGCTTTAAGCAATTGGTTTGGAACTTTAAAATAAGTCAAGTATTTTGGAAAAATAGTTCTAAGTTGGTTTAATCGATTACTAGAATTACATAATCGATTATATTGTTCTTTACACTTTCTGGAAATGAGTAAGAACAAATTAATCGATTATCATTGAACTGTAATCGATTATTTACCTATTTTGAAATTAAGTTCACTCTGCCTTAATCGATTACCACTTCTTGTAATCGATTACTTAGTTCATTTCATGGTTTATACATTTTCTGCTTTAATCGATTACTATATTTTGTAATCGATTAATCTTCACAATCATGATTTTCACAAAGTCTGACTTAATCGATTACACATCGGGATAATCGATTAAATGACCCGTTTCTGTAACCCAGAACCTATCTTGAACACTTTAATCGATTACGGGAGCGTATGTAATCGATTACAATTCAAAAACAATCGATTACAGGAGCTGGTTTAATCGATTATTTCTGTTACAGTTTCTTTTATATATATAGAACCTGCCTTTGACGAAAAAGTAACTTGAATTTTTGAGATCTGAGCATTCCTAAAGCTTTCTAAACATTCACAAAGGGTTTCTTCTGGGTTCTAAAGGTCTTGCTTCCATTGATACTCATAT
>PYAF01005678.1:129201-158190 GCA_007407185.1 Glycine tomentella
ATTCATCATTATGCATATCATTCTTGGATCATCAGGTGAATTCTTTCCTTACTCTTTGATGGTGTAAATCTTCTGTTTGAATCTTTGTGTGTAAGTTCCATTGCAATTGGGTTTTCTTGCAAGTGTAGAGATAGTGTTTCTCTAAGGACAGCTGAGTAGTGTTCTCAGTGTGGGTTTTGGTCTCTAAGGGTCTAATAGGATTTTAGACTTCTGAACTTTATCTAGGGTTGATAAAGAGAGGCTTGTAAATTTGCTTGTAAGAATATTTTTTTAATAGTGGAACTCTACTCTAGTGTTGAGTAGAAGAAACTGGATGTAGCCTCATAGGGTTTGAGGTGAACCAGTATAAATCTTGTGTTCTTTTACCTATTGCATATTTGTTAATTCCTGTTGTGAATTCTGTAGTATAATTTGTTTCTTGAGGTATTACAAGTCTTGGATTGATTTTGAATAAAGATTCTTGATTGGTTTGTGATAAAGATCCAAAGGGCAAAACAACTCTGATTTTATTTGATCAAGAATTTTTTTTTAAAATTTACCAAGGCTAACCAATTCACCCCCCTCTTGGTTAAGTGTGAAGTGTTCCCTTATTTTACAAGTTTAAGGAAAGAAATCACCTGATGATCCAGTGAATGACATGCAAATGAATGAATATAACAGGTTGAATAATGAAAACAATCTTAGAACATCATTTTCCTTATCCTTTGAAAAGAATCTTCTTGCTTCAAGAATCACTTAACAACCCATAAGTGTTTTAGTGAAAGCAAGAACTCATAGAACCCAGAATATCACTAAGAATGTGTTTAGAAAGCTTATCCATGCTCAGAATACAAAAATTGATCAAGTTTTTAAACAAGCTCAGCAAGGGTTTTATTTATAACAAACTTTCTAACCGTCAGTAATCGATTACATACGCTCCTGTAATCGATTATTTTGCTTATGTAATTGATTATTTCAAGACTGTAATCGATTAAACTGTTCAACAAACTTCTGGATATGAGCAACGAACAGAATAATCAATTATTCCGTCTTGTAATCGATTAAGACAGGAAGCTTCATAACTTGAAATACACTATGTAATCGATTACGGATTCTGGTAATCGATTAAGACAGGAAGCTTCACAAACTTGAAATACACTATGTAATTGATTACGGATTCTAATAATCAATTAAGACAACAAAACATGTTAAGCATAGGCATATGATATAATCGATTACTGTCTTTGGTAATCGATTAAGACAGGGAGGTGATTTTTTTTGTTTAGCCTATGTAATCGATTACAACTCATTGGTAATCGATTAAAATGTTCATCAAGGCAGTTTATATGTGAACCAAGGTAAAATAATCGATTAAGCCATACGTAATCGATTACATTGTTCTTGAAAAGTTTTCCAGAATGCACTAAGAACAAAATAATCAATTCTTATGTTGATGTAATCGATTAAACCAGTAGAAAACTTATTTTTCCAAAAACCTTTGTTTTGATTCAAAAACTTAAACAGTTTTATCAAAGCGTTGTGAATCCTATTTCTTAAACTAATTGACTTAATGAATGATGTGAATGCAATGCACTTGGATCACCAGAAATGCTTCTTCCTTTTACATTTAATCACAAGTTATTCTTCAATACTTCAAGGCATGTTGAAAGTTAAAACCAAGCTTGATTCTTTGTCCATTCTTTAAGTGATTCCTTTGAAACCAACAGTAGATGTCTTATAGATAAATTTGGGTATGAGGGAGAAATATATATGTTCATGATAAGGATACTATTGTTTGTTATTTTTGTGGTAAAGTAGGACATATGACGTCCAGGTGCAAGGACTTACCTACGAATGGTGCATCCAATGCATTTAGAACTATAAAGAGAGGACCCAAGAAGATTTTGGTATCTAAAGACAAGATTATTCTTGTTATAGATATCCTTATTAGTAGGAAAGACACACCTATCATGGTACCTAGACAGTGGCTGCTCATGGCACATGACAGGAGAAAGGTTTATGTTTTTTCCAATGCATGACCCCTATGCATCGTGGAACTATAACTTTTGGAGGAATATAAAAAGGCTAATAAGAGGAGTGGGTAAGATTGGTGTACCTCCATATCCATCTAGTGATAATGCTTTATTTGATGAATGGTTAAAACATAATCTATTGAGTATAAGTCATTTATGTGATAGTAGATATGATGTTTTCTTTAACGAAGATAAGTATATCGTCCAGAATAGTTATGGGTCCTTACTCATTTTTGCCAAGAGGAAAGATAAACTTTACAAGATTAGACGAGGTGAGATATTAAATCAAAATGTATCTTGCTTGTTGTCTATCAAAGAAGATCATTAGGAATGACATAGAAACTTGGTCATGCTAGTTTGAGGTTAATCTCAAAGCTACAAAAGCATAACCTTCTATGAGGTTTACAAAGTATGTCAAAAAAATATGTTTTACTTTGTGAAGCTTGTCAAAAGGGGAAATAAATTAAAAAATACCTTTTATAACAAAAACATTGTTTCCACCTTTAGCCCATTAGAATTGTTACATCTTGATCTGTTTGGTCCCACTAGAATAGTCTCAGTAAGTGAAAAAAGGTATAAACTAGTCATATTGTACAATTACTCTAGATTGACATGGGTTATGTTACTAGCCCACAAGGATGAGTCCTTTAATGTCTTTTTTAATTGATGTAAAGAGTTCAAAATAAAAAATGAATAAGCATTACTTCAATCCAAAGTGACCAAAGGAGAATTTGAAAATGAAAATTTTCAATTGTTTTGTGAGGAAAATGGTATTTTTAACAACTTCTCAATTTCAAGAACACCTCAACAGAATGGTGTAGTTGAGAGGAAGAAAAGATCATTATAGGAAATGGCCAGGACCATGCTTAATGATAATTCAACTCCTAAGCACTTCTAGGCTGAAGCAGTGAACATTGCGTGTCATTTACAAAACAAAGTTTACATAAGACTCATTCTGAAAAAGACTCCCCATGAATTGTGGAAAGGACGAAAACCCAACATATCATACTTTCATCCCTTTGGATGCCAATGTTTCATCTTAAACACTAAGTACAACTTTAGTAGTTGAAGAAATCATCTATGTGAGGTTTAGTGAAACCAAGCTTGATAAGGGATTATCAAAGCTAGATGAGTTCTTTGCAAATTTAAGGCTAGAAGATGGAATCAAAAACCATGTCATCTAGGCACAACACAAAAGCTACAACATCCAACCCACCACTGGATGGTCCTCAAGAAGAGATAAGGGAACAAACTGGACGCAACATGAGAAAGAACCATCTAGAAAATGAAATCGTTGGTGATCCAACAGAAAGAGTCCAAACCTGAGCATCTCTCAAGCTTCGAGGGTGGTTATACTAAAACCTATGCTTATGTAGCTAGTCTTGAAACAATGTGTATTTTACTTTCATTTGTTGTATATAGAAACATGAAGCTATAGCAAATGGATGTAAAAAACACATTTATGAATGGAATCATCTAAGAGGAAGTTTATGTGGAACAACCAGAGTGATACTTTTCTTCATCGTGTTTTTGAAACTTAACAAAGCTTTTAAATGGATTGAAACAAAATCCTTGAGATTGGTCTGAAAAGCATAGTTCCTATTTGGTAGAAAATGGTTTTGAAAGAGGAAACATAGTGATTGAGTGTTTTTAGTTTAATGTTTTCTATTCTTCTTAGCTTATTTGAATTCTCTACACTTTTATTTTCTCACTCTAATTCAGTTTTTGTCTTAGGCAAACAATTGAGCTTAATTTATAATTGTTGCTTATTTTCGGATTTTTTCCTTACTTGACCTATCTTGCTTGTGTAGGACCTATAGAGCGCTACAGAACTCCAAATGGCGCATATAAGTATTCCTTGGAAAGATAAGGAAAATATCTACAATTTTGTCACAATAAGCCAAGGCCAATTCTGTCATTTTGAGGGACATTTTAGGCTTGGAAGTTATAACTTCTGCACTTGAGTTTTGGGCTGTGAACTGGTGTAATTAGCAATTAGTAATTAGTCAGATTAGATGGGCCTAATCATGGCCCATCCTTTCCTACTGACTCAGTCACTATATTTTAGTGCAATTAGTTAGTTAGATTTTTTACACTTCATTTTAGAAAAAAAATAGAATTTGTAGTTTCTTTTAGAAGTTTCCAGAATTAAAATTTTTCTATCTTTTTCTCTCAATTGTTTTTCATTGCTCTTCAGCTTTCTTCTTCATTTCATTTACGTTCTTCCATTTTCTTGCACTAATTTTGTGGTGCTTCCACTGATGATGATCATGGAAGGCTAAACAGTCAATCAATCCAAGGATTCAATCTAAGCAAGAGGAATTTGAGTTCTAGTTTGGTATTTCAATTTCTATGTGAATGTTCAATTTCTTCTTCAATCCTCTATTTGATTTTCATGATTATGAATGTGTTTAGGATTGAAAATGGATTAGGTTATGGATTCATTTTTTTAATCATAGATTATTTGGATGATATTTCAATTAGGTTTGTGGTTTCAATTAATCTAGGATTAATTCGATTGAACTACTTCTAATGAAATTGAATGAACTTTCATAACAAGATCATTATTTGAGGACTATGATAATTTGTATTCTTTGGTTTGGTGAATTGGATTGATATCTTTAATCTGTTTTAAATACCTCCTATCAATTATGTCAGTTTTCTGAAAATTGTTCTTCAATTATAGTTTGTGTTTTCGCAACTTTTATTTATTGCCTACAAACTATTCGACAAAAACCCCTTATCGATTATTAGTGAATTGAAGTTGGAACCAAATTCATCGTGTCTTTGAGTCGACCTAGGTTAATCATGTGCTACAGAATTAGTGTAGTTTAATTGTTTTAAAGCGATGCGACATCAGTTATCACATTGTCACAACTCTGCTTCACAAAAACTATGACTCACAATTCATTTTAGTTCAAGTTTATGTTGATGATATTAACTTTAGAGCTACTAATGAAACCCTTTGTGATGATTTTTCCAAATTGATGCAGACTGATTTTGAAATGAGTATAATGGGAGAACTAAAATTTTTCCTTGGTCTACAAATCAAGCAAACAAGCAAAGACATATACATTCATCAAACCAAGTATGTGAAGGAGCTATTGAAGAAATTCAATATGGACTATTGTTAATGACTCTTGGCAAGTGTACCAATTGTCGTTGCAGGTTACAGAATTTATAAAGATCGTCTCCACAGGGACATGAGCTACTCAGTTAATCCAAATAAAACTTAACAGTTCAATAGTTATGTACAACAAGGATGAGCGGAATTTCATTTGATTACGAAAGTAATGAAAAATTACGAAACTAGTAAAATGAAATATATTTATGAGAAAGTGGGATTGGGTTTCATCATTTATACCCCTAGTATTCAATTAACTTTACCATGTATAAATCATTTTCTATCCTTATTGATGCACATATTATTTCACCTGAATCGATCCCTTGCATTCGAGAATCCTAAGGATATCTACCGAATATCAATCCTTCGCATATGAAGTAAATACCCCAGCATTATAATCATAATGGCATGCTATTTGCAATCAAAACGTTATGCTCTATTTCTAGCAACGTAACGTAATGAGTAAAATCATTCAGTTCAGATCCTAAGGGCACTTTCCAGTCAAGCTTAGAATCTAATTTCATGAAACTAGTGATAAAGTAGAATCAAGCATTAAGAACAAAATGAAATTACCAATAAGGAACAGAAAAGATTCATGCATAAATAAATATTAAAAGAGATACATAGGGGTAAGAAAATTACATCCAATCCTTAAGAGAAGCTAGCCAATCATTGTGGAGAGCACCTCCTCAATGGAAGAATTGATGAAGTGAACCATCACCACTTCTTTTCAGTAAAGTCTCCACACTAATTCTCACTTCTCTCACTCTCCTAACCTCCCTAATACTAATATTTAAGTTTCCTAAGCTAAATAACCAGCCAAGGCTTCCAAAGCATCCAAGGCATGCCTTTCTCCTTCAATTTTTGTGGCTATTTATAGAATTTGGCCATCTGCTTATGTCCACTCGCTCAGCCGAGTGTTTTTGCCTGTGTTTGCTCACCTAGGCGAGCTAACCATATCTCCTTGGAACTTGAAGCTCGCTTGGGCAAGTGATTTAGCCTGAGGATGCTAGCCTGGGCGAGTTAAAGGCTTAAAGATGAAGAAAGGTCATGGACCTGGACAAGTTCTGGGCCATTTTGCTTCTGACACCTTCCAAATTTGATTTTTATGCCCCTTTTGCTTGATTTTAAACATTATTGTGACCATTGTACATAAAAGAGAAGTGTAAATTATGTCACAAATCAAGTTTTATTATTCGATCTCACACAACATGCATAATATGACTAGCATGATTATAATTTTTGAATTAAAATATATTTTTTTGTCCCTGTAAAATTATGTGTTATTTTTTGGTACGAAACAAGATTTGGGTGATCCCAAATTTATGTGGAGTTTTTTTAACTTAAATTTTAAAATGAAATTTTTGAGGTTGAAAACTATCATAAATTAAAAACTCTTTTATATATATAAAAAAAACTACAAGAATCAAAACATAATTTGTAGATATTAAAAATTGCCACAAATTGTAAAAAAATTTAAGAAAAAAAATGTTAGAATCAAACCCCTCTTCCCTAAAATCAATTCAGATCAAGAAATCGCAACAAACCCAAACTCAAATACAAAATTAGAGATTGGATCAAACAAATAATTCTAAAATATTAGAGAAACGTTGTGTAAATTTTCCTAAATTCCTAAATGAAGAATGAAGCTCAAACTCGTGACTCTAATTCCTTCGCCGTCGGCAACTTCATCAACGTTGCTTCCACTAGAAATGCACTCTCTCTATTTTGACGTCCTTCTCCATTGTAAGAACCTTAGACTCTTCTGTAGCACAAGCACAAACCATATATGGCTTTCAATGTGTGCACGACCACATGGTAGAGTTGCGGAGGCATCATTGATTATGCTAGATTTAGATTTGGCACTTGTACAATGGGTTCAAGATTGTTATAAAATATATAATTCAAGTCCTTCTCATAGGGTTTGATAAGATAACCAGGGTTGGAATCTTGCATATAAACCCCAAAACCAAGGCAATTATGAAGAGATTAGGAAGTAACTTCATCATAATTACCTTCAAGAGAGAGGGGTAAATGTTGTTTCTTAGTTGAATCTGCAAGCAGTGAAGAGAAAAATCTAAACAATTTAATTTATGGTTGAGGAGAAAATTATGGAAAGTTTTGGAGATGAGGTTTTGAGTACGGTATTAAGGTTGAGTTAGAATGATTTAGGCATTCACAAAGGATTGATAGATAAAAGAGTGGTTTAAGCTTTGAAGGGGAGAGGCTTTGAGCAATAAGCATTTCAAAATATGTTTACTCTGAATGATCTCGCAAAAATTTAACCACAAACAATTGGTGTGCAAAATAACCACACATCCTGAAGCTTGCACTCCAAATTCAACCACAAGCATTCCTCAAAAAATTTAAAGCTATAGTGATTCCCAGAGTGGCCTCTCCCTCTAGGCCGATGCCTTCATCTTTAAGGGCTACCACAGCCTCCTCGACATCACGAGCAATGTTAAGGCTCAAAGAGTCCAAGTTTCGCATCATCGCAATGCTCAACCTTGTGTTCTTGATTCTGGCTCTAACGGTGGGGCTTGATAGTGGTCTTTTGCTCATCGTCGGATTGGTCCCTATCGATGTCCATGGATTGAAGAAAGAGACCAAGATCGAGTTTGAGGTTGGGTTTGGAGTTGAATGACAACTTCCATAGATTAGGCGGGAGGGAGAGGGTTTGGGATTTAATGTGTCAACATCTATTTAGTTAGTGAGTCAACTTATGTGCATATTCATCAAACACATTGGTTTGGGAACATCCAAATCTAGTTCCCCAAAAAAAAATTAAAGACGAAAAATATAATATTTTGGTTGTAGGAGGGACTAAATCCAAACTTTGATAATTTTATAAGAAAAAAGAACGTATTTCAGCCTTTTTTTCTGGTGACTAATATGGTGGAATGGGGAGACACCCCAATACTACTAAGAAAGACATCAATATTTTGATTGATTTTCTTTGCATAATGAGCATGATTACAATTAATGTTACCACAAATTACATTAAAAAAATTATTTACTCATATTGAAGTTAAAACTAATTAAGTAAATTATCTATGCATGACAAATTCAATTAATTGTCTATGACATGGATAGAATAATATATTTGCACAAAAATAAAATTACATGTTAAAAAAGTAACTCCATTGGATTAAATTGATTATAATATTGTTATTATGACAACAGATATAATGTGTAAACTGTCAACCACTAGGGTTGGTCTATTGAGGGGCTCGGGATAGTAATATGCATAAGGTCATAGATTCAAACACTAATATAATTGTTACGGATAAACAAAGATAGGCCCAATTATCTATAATTCAAATATTTAAATTCTCAACTCATTATCATAACCATTAATGAACAAAAGATATAATATCACAACCGCTATCTTTCAATTATCTAGATATCCGAATATCTTGGTAAAAGATAGTGGACTTCAACCGTCAATCCATCAGGGTCCAGGTCAGTATCCTATAAATAGAGTATCCTCTATGGTGAAAGGTACACACAATTCTGACTCTCTCTTTTCCATTCACACAGCACACACTGCACGCCAATCGTGTTATGTATCTCTGTTGTGATCTTCTTCTTCCTTGAGTGCTTCAACCCCATAAGCATCTTGAGAAAGAGAGAGCCAGATCCCACATAAATCATCCAACAATCCTTGTTGGACATTTCTGTTCTCTCTGAGCAGAACAGTGGTGCCGTCTGTGGGGACGATAAATTTCGAATCCCACCAACTCACAATGGTTAACACCAGATCGCTAGACGCAACGAACCACCTAGAAATTTGAACCTGGAAAATGTGGTGGTGGAAGATGTAGTTTCCCATACTGCCTCCGGACGGGTCCAGCAACCCGCATGGCGGCCAACCCACCACCAGCTGCAGAGGAGGAACCAGAGACCACGCAGCGCTTCATCCAGAATGCTTTAAATTCTCTTTTAACTCGAATGGAGAATTTAGAGAAGCGATATGAGCTTCAACGACAGGAAGATATCCAGAATCTCATAATCCAGTTGGACGAACGGCAGTGCTAAACGCAGAGAGGAGGAACATCATCGCTTCCAGAATACCGAACATCCGGTTCGCAATATGGAGAACCCGGCAACGGTACGTACCGAGCATCCCTATGCAGCAGCAAAAAGACAGGGACCAGAGACATCGGCTCCCATTGCCGAGACTGGCAATAGGGAACCGATCAATCAATCCGAGTAAGGCAGAGTATCCCATTCTCGGTCATATAACGAGGGACTTCATATTTCCTCGACCATCGCCCCAGATTGTACCGCCGTGGAAAGACCAATAGGAGGGATCATACGCCAGCATGGACGAGAAGATGGCACTTATTGAAGGAAGTATTGCCGAGGTCAGCAGAACAACAGCCCGTTCGTCGATAGAATTGTGGATGCTCAATTCTTGGAGGACTTTGATGGCTCCTTTTTATCCAAATACGATGGAAGCCAGGATCCTCAGGTGCCATTGATGAATTTGACATGCAAATGTGCGTTCGAGGTATTGATGAGCCCATAATCTCACAGATCTTCACTACTACTTTGATCGGAGCCGCCCAAACCTGGTTTCATACTCTGCCGCCACGTTCTATCCAAAATTTTGAATATTTTGGCCAGAAGTTCTTGTTAAATTTCGCGACGAGTAAGAAGCAGACAAAATCCGAGTTTGCTCTGGGGAAAGTACGCCAGCAGCCTGGAGAAACATTGCAGAGTTACCTGGATCGATTCAAGGAAGCCGCTTTACAAGTACAAGGCTTGGAAGAAAAGGTCCACATGCATCTCATCTCAGCCGGGCTCAACAGATCCTCCCGCCTCGCCAAGTCGATTTATAAAGATCCTGTAAAATCTTTAAATGAGTTCAGGATCCTGTCCAAGAAATACTTGGAGTTGGAGCAAATGGAAATCGCCAACTCGGCTCCGAGGAAAAATAAAAAACCCTCATCACCGAGGAACCAACGTCAGGAGAATGCACAATCCAGCCGACCTCCCGCAAACGTACCCATTAGCCGACCTCCATGAAACACTCCTGACCTCCGCTTTAGGCCTAGGAAGTATGAATGGAAATTTGACAAGTATGCTCCATTGACTACTTCACGAGGTCAGATATGGAAAGAAGTGGCTTTTATCGAGATGCCGAAAGTAGACCGTCCTCCTCCAATAGTAAGAAAGGAAGGATTAGATTATTCCCGGTATTGCGATTTTCACAACGGACCAGGTCATACGACCGACCAATGCTGGGAGCTCCGAGATGCAATAGAAAAATTTGTTCGTAAAGGCAAACTGCGGCAATATGTCATTCGAACTCAGGGGCACCAAGGCAAAAGAAAAAGTCAACAGGAGAATAAACATCGAGACGACAAGAAAAGCAAGAAGGATGATGACTTCCCAGAACCCGAGTTCGAATGTAATGTCATTTTGGGGGGCATGAGAGGTGGAGGCGATACGGTCAATCAGCAAAGAAAATACCTCAAGGAGGTTATGTTAGTAAGAGATCAACCGAGGTTCAAGGAAAACAGCAAGGGAAGCCGTAAGAAGGCCCCAACCCCGTTGATTTATTTCACCGAAGAAGATATGAAAGGGGTGGTGCCCGGCCACGAGGACGGTCTCGTCATAACGGGGACCATGGCTAATTTCCGGGTCAAAAGGATATTCGTCGATAATGGTAGCTCGACTGACATCATCAATTTGAGCACACTTGAGAAGATGAACCTGAAAAAAGAAGACTTGAAGCCATGCCAAACCATGTTGATAGGCTTTAATGGGGGAGGCACCGGTTTAAAATGAACTATCGACCTCCAACTCAAGCTAGGAACGAAGGAAGGTTTCAAATCAGAACGGGTAACATTTACTGTCGCCGAGTTCTCCTCGCCATATAACATTATCCTGGGCAGGCCAACGCTTCACAAATGGGACATATTGATGTCCACCAAGCATCAGAAGATGAAGATGATCGGACACCTTGGTCGAGTCATTACAATCTGCGGGGATCAGAAGGAATCTAGGCAATGTTACTATAATACAATCAAGGAAACTGAAGGCGGCCCATCTTCCCCACCTCGGATAAGGCAAGGAGATCCGGCAGAGCATCGAATCGAGAGACACTCATCCTGAAAGCCAGTCAATCTGGTGGAGCTAGACATGCGGGATATCGAGGAATGGAGACCAGAGCCGATGGACGAGCTTGAAGACATCCAGATCGAAAGCTCCCCAGAGCAAATCGTAAAAGTAGGCAAACAGAACGATCCAGAAACCAAAGGCAAATTAATCCAATGCCTAAGGGAAAACCAGGACGTCTTTGCTTGGAAGGCTTCCGAAATACCCGGAATCAAACCTACCTTTTGTTGTCACAAGTTAGCGATCTATCCCGGCTCTAAACCGGTGGCACAGAAGAATAGAAAGCTCGGCCCGGACAGAAGGCAAGCTTTGTCAAAGCATATTGAAGAATTGATAGACGCCGGATTCATAAGGGAAATACAATACACGACGTGGCTTTCCAATGTAGTCATGGTAAAGAAGTCCAATGGGAAGTGGTGAGTTTGTGTTGATTACACAGATTTGAATAAAGTTTGTCCCAAAGATTCATACCCGATGCCGAGTATTGATCACCTCGTAGATAACTCTGCTGGTTTCCAACTATTGTCGTTCATGGACGCTTACTCCGGATACAATCAGATACCTATGCACCTGGATGATCGAGAGAAAACGGCGTTCCGAGGTATCGAAGCAAATTATTGCTACAACGTAATGCCTTTCGGATTAAAAAATGCCGGAGCAACTTATCAACGGATGATGAACAAAGTTTTCGCAGATCAGATTGGGCACAATATTGAGGTCTACATCGATGACATGATCACGAAGACGGCGGCAAGTGGAGATCATATCCAGGATTTGGAAGAAACCTTCCATAAACTAAGGCAGCACAACATACGCTTGAATCCATTGAAGTGTGCTTTTGGGGTGAAGGCCGGGAAGTTCCTGGGATTCATGTTGACTCACTGGGGAATAGAAGCGAACCCAGACAAGTGTAAAGTTGTTCTTGACATGCAATTTCCCGCTAATAAGAGAGAAGTCCAACAGCTGATGGGAGGGATGACAGCCTTAACCCAGTTTCTCCCAAAGTCCGCAGAAAAGGCCATTCCTTTCTTCAAATTATTAAAGAAGGAAGCCAGTATAGGATGGAACCTGGCATGTGAGGAGGCTTTTCAGGAGATCAAAAAATGCTTGCCTCACCCCCAGTACTCTCGAGACCAGAACCCGGCGAAACACTCATCTTGTATCTCTCGGTCGGAGAGGAAGCCATAAGCGCGGTCCTAGTTAGAGAGGTGGGCAAGTCTCAGTCACCGATTTATTTTGTGAGCCGGGCCCTCAAGAACTCAGAGTTACGCTACCAGAAGCTTGAAAAGGTGGCTTTTGCTCTGCTCACCACGGCCAAGAGGCTTCGCCCGTATTTTCAAAGCCATTCCATTGTCGTGAAGACAAATCAACCCATCTGGCAAGTGTTACACAAGCCGGATTTGGTGGGAAGAATGATGAATTGGGCCATACATTTGTTCGAGTTTGATATCCAATATGAAGCTCGCCACGCCATCAAGTCTCAAGCTCTGGCCAATTTCATGGTGGAATTAACCTCGACATCATCCACCCAACAGGAGAACAGGGTGTGGAAAGTATATGTTGATGGCTCATCCAATTCTAAGGGAAGCAGAGCCGGGATTATTGTCGAAAATCCCGAGGGCGTATCACTCGAACAATTACTGCAGCTTAATTTTTTGACTTCTAATAATCAAGCGGAATATGAAGCACTGATTGCCGGGTTAAAACAGGTCAAAGAACAGGGAGTACTGAGAGTCAATGTCTTCACTGATTCGCAACTTGTTTCAGTGCAGATTGAGGGGAGATATCAAACCAAGGGTCCTTTATTAGCTAAATATCTTGCTAAAGTAAAGGAAATTATAGCAGAATTTGATGAAGTTGTCGTCACCCATATTCCGAGGGAGGAGAATGCCCGAGCCGACATATTATCAAAATTGGCTAGCACAAAAGGAACGGGTAACCACAAAACAGTCATTCAGCAGGAACTCGCCCAGCCTGCATGCATCATGGTGATCCTAGTAGCTGAAGACTGGAGGAGGCCTATCATCAATCACTTAGAACAAGGGATAATTCCAGACGAAGGAATAGAGGCGAAAAGACTGATCCGAGATGCTGCTATGTACGTAATTGTCGATGGCGAATTATACCGCCGAGGCCTCCATACCCCACTACTATTGTGTCTAGGTTCAGACCAAGCCGAGTACATACTCATCGAGATTCATGAGGGGATTAATGGCCAGCATATGGGTGCAAGGGCTTTGGCATTAAAAGCTCTTCGTGTAGGATACTTTTGGCCGACGATGAAGGCAGACGCAGCAGAGCATGTGAAGAGATACGACAGTTGTCAAAAGCATGCAAAGATATTATGGACCCCTTCATCCGAGATTAATTCAATCACAGTACCGTGGCCTTTTTACAAGTGGGGAATGGATCTGTTGGGACCATTTAAGGCAACAAAAGGTCAGATGAGATGGTTAATAGTAAGTGTTGACTATGTTACCAAGTGGATTGAGTCCGAGCCCTTGGCTACTATCACCTCGGCCCGCGTTCAAAAGTTTTTTAAGCGTAGCATAATAGCGAGGTTTGGAATTCCGGCAGAAATTGTCACCGATAATGAGACACAATTTGCCGACAAGACTTTTAAGGTGATGATGACTGGATTCCACAACAAACATCACTTTGCCTCAGTAGAACATCCACAATCTAACGGCCAAGCAGAAGCGGAAAACAAAATTATTCTCGACGGATTAAAGAAATGAATGCAGGAAGTTGACCCAAACTGGGTTGAACAACTTTATTATGTTTTATGAGCCTACAGAACTACGGCCCAAACAGCTACCGGAGAAACTCCATTTAGGATGACATACGGTTGTGAAGCCATGATACCTGTGGAGATCGGCCAATCATCATGGAGAAGGCAGCGTATGTCATAGGTAGAAGGCAATAACGTTGCATTAGCCGCCGAGTTGGATTTGATAGAGGAAGTCCGCACCATGGCGCATCATCGAGATTTATATAAGAAGCGAAAGTTGGCCCAGAGATTTAACAAAAAGGTGAATCCAAGGTCCTTCGAAGAGGGTGTTCTCGTGCTACGACGAGCAGACATCGGAAACAAAAATGCTCGAGATGGGAAGTTAGCACCAAATTGGGAAGGGCCGTACCGAGTCGCCTAAAATCTGGGGCAAAGAGCGTACTTGCTAGAAACTCTGGAGGGTAAACAAGTCAAAAGGACATGGAATGCTGTGAAGTTAAAGAGATATTACAGCTGAAAACGCGAAGCTAGGATTAAATCCATGTGTTTCCCTTTAATTGACTTCAAGTCTGTCATAGGGATCATGGATCGATATGTTACCATATGTTTCCCTTTAATTGACTTCAAGTCCGTCACAGGGATCATGGATCAATATTTTTGCCATGTGTTTCCCTTTAATTGACTTTGAGTCCGTCATAGGGATCATGGATTTTCATTACGTGTTTCCCTTTAATCGATTTTTTGTTCTTTTATGGGGATCATGGAGTAAATTTTTCATGTGTTTCTCATTAATTGATTATGTAAGCCGAGAATGTAACGCCCGTGCAAATCTTTCATTAAGATCATGAAATCTATGTAATCTTCGAAGAATGTCAATAAAAGTCCTTGTTGTAAGGAAATTATATATACATTGTGCACAAGTTTGGAGGGCTTAGTCGTTGTTTTATATTATCTCGGCCCTGATCAAGCCGACGTAACCATTTATTCATGGATGAATCATCGGGTAGTCTGGAAGAATTACATCCATAGATTAATGTTATGAAATACAATAACAGTTGCTAAGATTGGAATATGATTCCAAAATGAAATTTAAATCCCGGCTAATGATTCGGGTAAGATAATACTTGGCCATTGGAGCCAAAATAATAGTCGGAACATATAGGAATATCCAGACCGGAAAAAGTGAAACAAATCGAGGATGATAAAAGCTGAATGCATTAATAGAAGAAATTGTACGCATATTCAAATAAAGTTGACCACGGAAATATCAAAAGATTGTTTGGGGAAAGCAATTAATATTACAACTAAAACCGGCATCCCGACCCTTTAAACATTTCCCCGGGTTTGATCTTCCTCGGGCGTGTCCATCGTGCTTGGCTCATCCTCCTCACTATCTGAGATAGTTAACAACTGGCCACCGCCGACGTAGGACTTGAAGTGCATATCCGAGGTGTTCAGCTCGATGCCAGGGTTCAGGAAATGAATCTGGTCCAGAGCATTGTTGAAAGAGGCTTCGGTAGACCGGGCTACTTGCGACCGCATGAAAACAAGCTCGTTATTAGTATCAGTCAAGTCTTTCGCCGCCTTGTCATTAAGGGCAATCAACTGGTTACAACGGTCACGAGCATCCCGGGCCCTGCCTCGAACAACGGATAAATCATGCTCCAATTTGGCCACCGCGGCACGAGAGGACTCTACTTCAAGTTAAGAAGCTTCAAGCTGAGCTTGGGAAGCCTCAAGCTCGTAAGTCATTCTAGCCACCGATTCTTGTGCTTCCTTTGCCTCGGCACGAGATGCCTCCAACTCCTTCGCCGACACCGCCACATCCTCTTGAGCTATGTCAAGCTCCTTTTGAAGTCGCCGAGTCTCATCTTGAGAAGCTTAAGGCTTGGCAGCCACCTTGCAAGCTTTTTTATTTAAAGTAGCCAAGCTCTCAACCAAGGTGGCACTCTTCAAAGAGGCTAGCTCAATCTGGCTCAGTTCCTCCATCTCGGCGGCCAACAGGGGCACCAATTCAGAATATCTTTTTTGCGCCCGAGCAACTTAGAAAAATTCCTGAGTGACGTCCTTCTCCCAAAGAGTTCGGGCGCCAATTGAAGGTACTGCTCAAAAGACTGGGCACCGAAGTTGAGGTATCAACAGGATGGCGCTCGGATGAGCCAATGGCCGACATTTCCAGGATGACATCCGCCATAGATACGTCAAGGTCGATGGTGGGTGCCTCATGCACGGGTGAAGAAGTTGGAGCAGGAACTTCTAAGATAGCCTCCGAAACGGGGTCGGCAGGAGCTGGGGTTGGGATGGGGTCATTAGCCTTCGCCTTGCCTTTTCCCCCAGTCACCTTCCATTTCTTCCGTGATTGGAGGGCTACAAGATGATCAAGCCTCGAAATGGGAGCATAATCCATTTGAACCGCTGCACAATAACATAAAAGCAAATGTTAACATTTAAGGATATGAATGTTTACTCTTATTATCATTGAAGGAAATTCAAACTAACAACATTTAATATAATAAGCTATGGGAGCCAGACTCTGCGATTCTTTGTAAGACATTATACGAGCTGCAGAGGAAGCGTCGGAATCCGACAGCCGAGTCTCATCGGTACGGTAGAAAGAGGGAGGTAGGTCATGATGACTGGAAGAAAAGTACAAGGGAAACTTCCAGGAACCCGAAGGAGAATCGGAAGCACGTGAGAAAAAGGGATGATGGTCGGGCTTGGCATATAGGGAAAAAAGCCTACGGTCAGAGTGACCACGGTCATTGCAACCTCGGAATGAAGTTCACCCTTTCCTATCGGCAGGCTCTTTACCCGATCGGCCAGTATGAACAGTAAAGAAATAAAAGAATAAAGAATAAGTTCAAGGGATTTCTAGTTTTTGACATAAAATTTCAAAAGCTTGAATAAAAGCCCAGCCGTTAGGGTGAATTTGGGAAGGGGCGACATGCAAATGGTCTAGCACTCGCATTTGGAAGTCGGAAAAGGGGAAGCGAACTCCCAACTGGGTAACTACATCCCTATAAAAGAAAAAGAATTCGGGATCGTCCCCTTCCCGGGTAGAGCAAATAGGCTCATCAGGATGGGGAACGCAAACACTAAAGCCCTCCTGAATCCCAAGGGGAAGTGAGGCAAGACTTTCTGAATCCAGGACCGAGGTGTTACGCAACACCTCGTAAGTAACCCAAGGATATTTACTGGTCAAGACAGGAGAAAGAATTTGAGAACGAGACCCGACAGAGGATTCCTCAACAATTTCCAAAGGAGATGAGTCCATAATTACCTACGACAGTAGAAAAAATGGCAATTAGTAAAATACCTGGGAAATTGATCATCAAAGGAGAACTAAGATCCGACGAAGCTCGAACCGACGTTGGGGTATCTTCGACAGAAATCGGTACCTCGGCCCCAAGACCCGATCTATTTAAGACTGGAATATTGGTCTTTTTTGGGAGGGGCTTAGGTACAATAACGGGATTATGTCGGCATCTATCAAGTAAAGCATCGGCTTGTTTGTTGAGATCAATGCTTGCTAAGTATAAAAATTCGTCAAGACATTTTGAACAAGGTTCAAATCGAGTTTCAAAATGTGGTTCAAGTACATGATTGTTTCTAGAATCATTTGAAGGGACGCTACTCGAAGACATGGGAATCCTAGAGGGAACCCTAGGTTCTGATGAAAGTATCCTAGACCTTTGGTGTGACGATGACCCTAACCTAGAAGGATTGGGAGGTTTGGGGATAGGGGCTTTTGAACTACTAGAACCAGAGGGCATCCGAAGAAGGGCCTTTTTCTTCTCCTCTTCGGGAAGAGGGATACCGAAAAACCAAAATGCAGAACGAGTAGGAACAGTTCTACGGATACACTCTTCTTCCTCGGGTGAGTATTTCATGGAATAGGGTTACAATGGAAATGCACAGGAAATAGAAATAATGGGAAAGCAAAGAAAGAACAAACGGAGGATTAGTGAAACTCAAGACTCACGCGGAACAAAATGACGAACGGAAAACTAAAATGATTATAAGTAAGAGAAAAACATAAAGAAAAAATACCTGGAATGAGAAAAGGTTGAAGAAATGGGGAGCGACAGTGAAGAGCGAAGAACACAGATGAAAGGCGCAAGTGAGGATGATAATGCGGAAGTTACAAAGACGAAAGAGCTAAATAAAGTACCAAGAAGAAATGAAAGGGAAAAAGGCATATAAGACAAAAAGGAAAATAACCGCCAGAATACAAAAGGTTTGGAGTAAGTAACTGGCGGATGTGGAAAGACATGGAAGGGGCAAAGGTGTCATTGTTGCAGAAAGAAAATGATTAAAGGGTGCAAAGAAATGACAGTATTAAATAATCGGGACACGTGTCAATTGTAAGAGTGAAGTCGCTTCATTTCCCGATAATCATAGCTATTCAGGCTACTTTGAAGAGACAAGAGATAACTTGGCAATGATTGGAAATGACTTACAAGAGCTTCGTCAGCCGGGCCGATTATCTCGACAAGGGGCAAACGATAGTAACTTACCTCGGCTTGGAGTTCCTGAACTTAACATACGGACCTATCTACTGATACATCCCGGTCATCTAGAGTACTAGATAACTGGGCTGAGGGGCATCTGTTACGGATAAACAAAGATAGGCCCAATTATCTATAATTCAAATATTTAAATTCTCAACCCATTATCATAACCACTAATGAACAGAAGATATAATATCACAACCACTATCTTTCAGTTATCTAGATATCCGAATATCTTGGTAAAAGATAGTGGGCTTCAACCGTCAATCCATCAGGATCCAGGTCAATATCCTATAAATAGAGTATCCTCCATGGTGAAAGGTACACACAATTCTGACTCTCTCTTTTCCATTCACACAGCACACACTGCACGCCAATTGTGTTGTGTATCTCTGTTGTGATCTTCTTCTTCCTTGAGTGCTTCAACCCCATAAGCATTTTGAGAGAGAGAGAGAGAGTCTGATCCCACATAAATCATCCAACAATCCTTGTTGGACATTTCTGTTCTCTCTGAGCAGAACAATAATCATTATACAAAAAACAAAGTGTAAAACATAACGTCGTTTATTATTCAATCTCATGCAACATGCATAATATGACTAGCATCATTATAATTCTTTAGGTGACTAAATATGGTAGAATGAGAAGACACTCCAATACTACCATGTAAGACATTTTCATTTCTTTTGATAACGAGCATGATTACAATTAATATTACTATAAATAACATTAAAAAATTTATTTACTCATATATCATGCATTGAGTAAAATAACTAAGCATGACGAATTCTATTAATATAGTCTGTTACATGGATAGAATAATATAAACAATACTTTTACAATTTAGTCTATCTTGTACGTTTTAACACAACTCATTCACGATTATTGTTTTGGGTGGTGGACAAGTTATTTCAAACAAATTAAACAACCAACATGGGAAGCAATAGTTCTTGTTCTCACTCTACTAAGGGAAGTGGTATCTCTCATTCCCACTCTACTAAGAGAAGTGGTAATTCCCATTCTCATTCTAACCTCAAAATTCTTTTCATTGAGACAGAGAGAGAACTCATTGGCATAGATTTTAAGCAATTCCTACTCTACCCTGAATGGACTAAAATACAAAATCCTAATGTTGTCCCCATCTATTTTAAAATGAACCTATTGAATTTGTTCAATGGAAAAAGTATTGTGGGAATGAAGCATATCACAGTGGATTCTAATGTCTATTTGATTGGAGGTGAAAGCCTAGGGTCTGGAGCCATTCCAAATAAAAGTTATGTGTCCAACAATCCAGACTCATATCTTGGTTCTTCTAATCGGGTATTACATTTATCATTCGAGAAAAATGCATTTAGTCTAAAGCGCACTTCGCGTATGAAGAGATTTCTATATGGGAAATGTTCTCCAATGGTAGAAAACATTGAAGGTAAAATTTTTGTGCTTGAGGGAAAGCCATATCTTCACGATCATCATCTTAATGGGCCTTTTGAAGTTTACGATCCAAATGAAGAATATCCCCAAATACTAAATAATCCTCCTCCTTATGCAAGGTACCCTCAAGGTAAAATAGATGGTCATTTTGTTTTGGGTCACAAATTCATTGTGTTTGAGAAAAAAACTTGTGAGACAATAGATGGCTATTTCTATGATACTCGAACACATAGTGGTTGGGAAAAATTAGATCGGCATGTGATTTCTTATTTTACGCAAATTGGCCTACCACTACCTATTAATGGAATATGTGTGCCATATTTTCCCCAACTTGAAGATTATAAACTTGAGCTCATTCTTGCTCGAAAAGGAATAGAAGAAGCTTATGCTTTGCTCATTAATGCATCATCCGGTGGACTCTTATATTATCAATCTCTCAGGGAGGTTTTCCAAAATCGTTTTCCCCTTACAGAAACGGGACAACGTGTCCATTTGAACAATGGGAGGAACTTCTTCTTCATGCTACCCAACAATCAAATTTGTGCTATTTGGATTGCCTTTTGATCATCATAAAACGCTTCGTCTTTTCACAACAACATTTGCTCTACGAGCGTGCTTCAATTTTAATGCCGAGCGTTTACTCCTCTGCCCTTCTCATCCAATAGAGAGGAGGTTCTTAGAAGTTTTTGATATTCATAATTGGGATTGTGTGGTGAAGAATAATGGAACATATTCAAATCATGTATTTGATGCATTTTTCTTTGAAAGGTGATAATCCAGATTAGTTTATATATTTTGGAGATAATCATAAGGTTTTAGTTTAGTAATTTAGAATATTTTTAAATATATATTGGCGAATATTGTTTGAATAAATTTTGACTAGGGTCTTTTTCTACTGAGTTATAAAAAATGTAAAATGTACAAAGTGCTTTATGTTTATATATTGCATATTAATTAAGAGATATACTATATAGTATAGTTCGAATAATTCTTTTTCTTTAGGAAACAAATATTTGTATTTAACTAGCCAAACAATTAGTCTGAAAAAAACTATATAATCCGGATTGAGACAAAAAAGAAACTTACATAAGTTGAGGTGCACAATTTCTGCGTACAAATTGGTAATATACATCTATAATTTTGATCAATTGTTGCATGTTGATAATCTATTTCACTTATTGATTTTTTTTTATTTGTCCTATTTCATTTCTTAAACTATTAAACCAAAGATGAGGTGAAAAAGTTACATGCGTTTGATTATTAGTTACATATTATATATAAATTTGATTAAATGTTATTTTTGGTTTTTTAAATTTTATTATTTACTCATGTTTAAAATAAAATATTTTAGTCAGTTTTGTTTTTAAATAATTTTATTTTGATCTTCATTAAATTTACCATTACAGCATTTAAAATAATTAATTTAACATAATGACAGTTAAAAACGTCATAATGTTTAAATTAATTATGTTATTGTAAATACAATTAATCTTTTTCTATCAAATCTTTGTGTGATTGCAAAATTTTTCTTAAACTAAAAGAAAAATTTTATAAAACAACGGTAAGACATGTAATGTTATATGAAGCTAAATGTTGACAAACACACATGCAGCATGAGCATAAAATATGGATAGTACAAAAATGATGAGGTTAAGGTGGATGTGTGATTATACGAAGATAAGTAAGATAAAAAATAAAGATATTCGACAAATGGTAGCATTAGTACTAATGAGTGAAAAGATAAGGGTACATAAACTGAAGTGGGTTGTACACATAATGAGACAGTTGGAAGCTTTCATAAGAACAAAAATTTGTTTTTCGACAAAAAAACAGGTAGATGTAGAGTGAAACTTACTTGGAGAAAGGTAGTTAAACAAAACTTAATAAAATAATATATAGATTGGTGGACGATGTGTCTTAGGACAAAGTGAATAAAAGTTATAATCTTGATGAAGGGTTAGACATGTTATTTTTATATTCCAGATTGTTCCTTATTAGTCTTTCTCTTCTTATCTCCCCCTCCTATTCTCCCCTTTTTCTTTTTTCTTATTTTTTTTCTTTTATCTTATTTTTTCTTTCTCATCCCCTTTCACTTTTTTTTTTCAACTTCTTTGTATATATTATTAAATTCATCTAACACCGATCCCAAATAATTTAAATTAAATGTATTATTGATATTGATGTTCATTATGCCTAAACCTAGGATCTTCATCTTCCACATCAAGCATCCAAGAGAAACAATACAAAGTGTCAACCTCTAGTAACAAAATCCAAAGAAAATACAAACCATTTCCACACCATATTCTGATACCATACGTATAAAAAGTAAATCTCATACCCAAAAAACACAAACATTTCTTGAATGCATGAAACTTTTTAAGACCCGCTTTATGAATCCAATATTAATAGGAATCTGAATATATGTCCCGAGCCTCTATAGAAAGTAATCCATAAAAATCCTATAATCCAAGCTACCAACAGTTTGAATTTAAAATGCACCTTAACGCAGAATTTCCAAATTGATTAAACCCATTGTGATGTTGCAGAATACTACTTCAGTCAATGGAACCCCAATTCAAAATAACATGATACCCTTCAGCATCTCCTTTGCACACCACCAAATAAACAAAATCCAATCCCAATTTCACATATGATTAACCATCTGACAGCCACACACACAGGACCATCGCACCAATGTGCATAGCTTATATAACAAATTAACAATGCCATTATAATTGAATGCAAATGTTTGAATTATGAACCTTACAAAACCTTCAGAACAAGCATCAAGACCCTGCAAATCAATAAAAAAAAACAGTTTTCAATTAGCTTCAGAACAATTTTATTTGCAAGAAACACATGATCATCGATCCATATCCAGATCTGCTCCTCACCTGAAGCCAATCCAAATGCAAATCTGCAAACACCGCGATAAAATCTGCTCCTTCAACAACGACTGCAAGCGTGCTCCTCCATGTCGATCCAGATCAAGATATGCTCCTCGCCCAAAGCCAAGTGACACTCCCTCTTCTCCTCCTCGATCTGCTTCATGGTTGGCAAAGTATGTTTCTCCGCAAAAACCTCACAATCCAAAGTTATAAACTCTTTGATCAGTCCTGTTAAGTGTATTGTTACGGAGGAAGAAGGACCATCACCGGAAGGGGGATCAACGGTGGATTGTGTACACCGGGAGCTTGGGCAAGTCGGTGAAAGAGAATGTGGTTTTACCCCATTTTGGAAATCTAGGTTGGAGTCTTGGAGAAGATGACCATTAATTTTTTTTATATGATTTTTAAAATAAAATAAAGATAATGATAAATTTTAGTTGTCATTACGTTAAATTAACTATTTAAAAATTGAAAACCCAATAAACAATTAAAGAAATGAACAAAAATAATATCTTTCAAAAACATAAAATATGTAAATGAATTTTTGAAAGTTAAATGGCCCAAACAAAAAAAAATATAAAAAACAAAATTAATATTTAGTCATAAATTTTCACTTAATAATGGGTTAATTACTTTTTTTATAATGTCTTGTCAAATCTCAATTATATTCTATTTATGTTAATAATATTTTCTTTTACTATGCATATATTACAAATGTACAAAAGTTTAAATAAATTCATCTCTTTTTGAAAATATTAAATAATTTTATTTATTGAATTTTATTTGTTTCATTTAATTTATTATAATAGAAATTTCAATTTTTTAATAAAGAAATACATTGATAGAAATAAATAAAAAAAAACTTTGTCAAATATGCAAGGATAGTGTCTCATGTTGACAAGTCATTTTGAATAATTGAATATAAAGATGGAGTAAGAGAGTTCTTTATCTAACTCTTTTAGGTATTTTTAGTCGAAATCACCATATTGATTGGTGGAGGAACTAATTAAAGTGAATAAAATAACATAAGGGAGTTGAATTGTGTTTTCTAAAACTTAAGAACCTTTTTGTATAAACAAGTTATTATGAAATTAATTCAAAATGTATTAGTTCAGAATGAACAACTATTCTAAACTCAAAATGAAAACTTAATAGTTTCAGAAAAAAAAAACAAAAAAACAAAAATAGTTAGCTCAAATCCTTAGTTTAAATCTCTTTGTTCAGCTCAAGTTTAAGTTTCTTAAAACAATTTTGTGAAAGGTTGTCTGGGGAAAGCGAGCTATGAAAGATATATCCACAAAACATAAAGAGAATAAAAGGAGAAGAAGAGAGAACACATGGGATTTTTATACTGGATTATCCTAACCTTAGACTACGTCCAGTCCTCACCCTTCATGATGAAATTTTCACTAACGCAACTATTAATTGCTGGATTTTTACAACTATGAGTTACTGTTTGGACTTTCTTGCCAACCACCTACTAGACTTCCCAACTAGCAACTTGCTAGGTTTCCTCAACTGCTAACCAACTGCTAGAATTCACAAAGCAAGGTTTTTGTGAGTCACCACACAAGCACATATTCTCCTTTTACAAGGGATTTCCACTTAGGAAATTACAAATCACACTTCTCTCAATTACAATGAATATGACAAAATAAGTTTTTAGGAAGTGGATCACTCTTAAATAGATAGGCTTGACACAAGAATGCAAATTCCGCACACAAAGGTAGACAACTCGAGTTTCTTATTCTAGATTGCTTCAATCTCTTCAAAAGCTCCCTTCAAGACCTATTAAACAACTCAATAAAATAATCATTGAAGCAGGGCCCTTAGCTATGCACCTTTTGTGATAAGTCTGAAAAGTGTTAGCTATACTTGACTTGATAAAAATTTGAAACCATTATGAAGTTTCTATTTTGAGGAATAATTTTGATGTGCTTTTGAAGGTATATCAAAAATGTATTTTGATATTTCTAATGTTGTTGAGAAAGGATTTATTCTGACGTAGGTTCCTTCTAATGAAGATTTCTTGATAACTCTATATAGGTACTAAGGAACGTGTAACAAGAAGGTACTAAGGAAGCAATCTTTCCCTTGGCCACCATGTAATCTCATAATCTCATTTAGGATAACGTGATGAAACTCGAAGTTGAATGAGGAAACCATCTCCTTCCAAAATTTGCATTCCAACCACAAGCTTTTGATCAGTTGTGCCAACCATGGAGGAAGTGCCTAGTGGTTAAACTACTAGTAAGAACATGAGTTTTTTTTTATTATGAGGGAAAAACTGAAATCAACATGGAAATTGGAAGATAAGTTCAATCTAATGGATATCACACATGGTTACATTCTAGTTAATTTTGATATGGATAAAGATTGAGACGAAGACATTAATGGAGGGCTATGGATGATCTTTTATCACTATCTCATTGTTAGGCCTTGGACTCTAGACTTTTTAGCTATGAACATGAAGGTAGATAAAACCTTGGTATGGGTCCACTTCCCAAGCCTAGGTATGGTATTTTATGAGGAAAATGTCTTGTTGACATTGGCATCAACAACTGGTAGACCCATCGTAGATCTTAACACGTTAAATATGGCTACGGGACGCTTTGCACAGGTTTGCATAGAAATTGACTTGGATGTCCCAATGGTGGATATGTTTGTTTGAATGATGATCAACATATTGTAGAATATGAGGGTTTTAATGTTTTATGTGCATCTTGTGGTTGTTATGGCCATGTGGTCAGAAACTGCATTGTTCTGGTGGTGGAGGAGCAATCGAAGGAGGTTGGGGTGGTCGCGACCTAGCTAGACATAGTTTCAACATAGTCAACCAAGGAATTAACCCCTATGAACCTTATGTCGCTATCATCGCATAATTCACCTACAAATCTTCATTGAGATTGGGTAGTAGTGGTGAAGAGAGAAAAAATCCCCTCTTAATCTTAAATCCAATAATCTGAGAGATATGTAACATGCTAATTCAGGAAGCTTAAATGGGATAGGAAATAATCCTTTTAGTACCCAATAGACATTCTTGGTAAAATTGTTAATGATGTGAAAAAGGTTGTTACATTGCTTAATTATGTGTGGTCCCCACAAGGTGATAGTGCTCTAGATAACACATAACCGTAACAACCAAAAATGTAACCGCAAGAATTAAAATAAAATAAAAAGGTTTTGAGTGGCATCCAAGGCAAAGGCTATTGTTGGCAATAATCCCTATTTGAAGGGTGCAAGCACTTCAAACAAGGGCAGACAGACATTTATGTCTAGGGCCCTTCGAATATTTCAATTTATTTTCTAATATATATATATATATATATATACTTATTATTTTATTTAGGAATTTAATTATATAAATGATAGTGGTTTAATTATGTAAATATATCATTTAAGTACAACATAAAAGAAGTCATTTAAGTCTTTTTTTATACTTTTCAACAAATTATTTTATTATTTTGTAGTAACTATTATAGAGATATTTTTTTTGTTGTTCTAGATAAATATTTGAGTATCATATATTTTTATAATAATTACGTAATATGTTGTTATTATTTTAAAATTTGTAAATAATTTGAGAATTAAAGGTTATAAATAATTTCTTTTATAATCAAATAACTCTATTAGCATTTCCTTTATATTGATTTAAGAATTAAAGATTATTTACTAACCTTTGTCAATGAGTCAAATATACAAACACAAAGAGTTGATAAGTTAAATTTTGAAACACCAATAAATATTCTATATACCATAAAAAAAGACATATTATATCTTTCAATTATCACTTTTTTATATTTTGTTTGTTTTTATCAACTTGTTTTTGTCTTATTAATGTTTGATAGGTTCTGACATATTTTCCATCTCAAGTGCAAAAGTCCATCTTTGCTATGTAAACTTAGGAAAACATATTATGTATCAAGTTGCATCAAAGGTCTATCATAAAGTTATAGCCTTTGTTAAGGTTAGAGTCATATGTTATCGTTCATGACCTTCCTTGGTTGGATTCTTAAACTTTCTTCACTTCAAAACACATATGGACAACATAATGCATGGTTCACATACAATATACACATGATTTATTTTTGAAGTCCCTTGGAGATTCCTATCCAATAGGGACTAAATTATCCTAATGTTTCCCAACTCATATACACATACCATGACATATTTCATTCAAATCTCATACACAAGGTATCATGCATCATGACAAATCAATTTCATAACACCAATTTCCATAACTACACTCTTAGCATTTTGTCATTCCATAAACAACAATTAGAAAATAATCCCATGTCAAGAATCCTTATACATACATAAATATAAAACTAACATATGCATAAAATCATACCTTAATGATTCAGAACTCTACACAATAATAATTTTAGAAATTATGCTATAACAACATTGTAACATTTCAAACATCAATTAATAATATAAATATTTATACACATATAGGGATTTGTTAACGTACACCCTCCTATTTTTTAGTATGAGTATGCTAGCAAGCTACAACATTGGTATGTTTTAAGACAATCTCTAATTATAACTTGTTAACGCACTCATACTAAAAATAAAAATGTGTACGTTAGCAAACCCCACTAACATTTGCTAACATACACACTCCTATTTTTTAGTATGGGTGAATTAGCAAGTTATGAAAATGATAGGAATACTTCTAAACAACCAAGAGGGAGGTGAATTGGTTGAACCTTGGTAATTTAAAATTTTCAAATCAGAGTTTTTCCACAGAATCTTTATCACTTTAAAATTGTTTTCAAATCAACCAATCTTATATTCAATCAAATTCCTCAGTCAAGAAAACTAATAGACAATTGAAATCTTTTCTGTGTAAGTAAATTGAATCAAACACCAAAGCAATAAGAGATGATGAGAAGAGATTAAAGATCAGCCACAATTTTATACTGGTTCACTTCAAACACTATGAAGCTACATCCAGTTCTTCCACTCAACACTAGAATCGAGTTTCACTATTGTAAATAATATTCTTACAAGATATTACAAGCCTCTCTTTATCAACCTTAGATAAAGTTCAGAGATCTAAAACACTATTAGACCCTTAGAGACCAAACCCCACTAAGAACACTACTCAGCAACCTCTAGAGAAACCCTATCTCTAGTTATCATGCAAGAAATCCATTTACAAATAGCCAATCTTTACAGAAATTGAATAACTGTGTTACAACAACAAAGATTAAGGAAAGAAGTCACCTGATGATCTAATGAATGATGCACATATGAATGATTAATCAGGTTGTATGTTGAAACAGAATCAAAACATTACTTCCTTAAAACTTTGTAAAGAATCTTCTTGCTTTTTCTTCAATTTATCACCTCATGAAAATATTGTGAAGGCAAGAACTTTATGAACCCACAGAATCACTAAAGAGTGTTTGAAAAGCCTTTGAATGCTCAGTAATACGAATTGGTCAAGTTAGAAAAACAGCTGAGCCAAAGGTCTATTTATAACAAACATTTATAACCGTTGGTAATCGATTAAATACGCTCCTGTAATCGACTATTTTACCTATATAATCGATTAAATCAAGCTTGTAATCGATTAATGTGTTCATAAGAATTCTGGGTTTAGTTTTCAATCAAAATAATCGATTATTACGATAAGTAATCGATTACACCAGAAAGATGTCCAATAAAGAAAGCATTGTGTAATCGATTACTTCCTTTGGTAATCAATTATACCAGGAAGGTATATAAAACTAGTTTTAACTATGTAATCGATTACAATCATTGGTAATTGATTAAGCCAGAAAATCATGTAAGCATAGCATAATGATGTAATCGATTACTATCTTTGGTAATCGATTAAGACAGAAAGATGTTTTCTGATATTAGCTGATGTAATCGATTACAGTTCAGTGGTAATCGATTACAATGTTCATCAAGGCATTCTAAAAATTGAATCAAGTGAAAATAATCGATTAACCTGACAAGTAATCGATTACATTGTTCATGAAAGGTTTTCCAGAAAATACTAAGATCAAAATAATCGATTGTTTTGTTGAAATAATCAATTATAACAGAAAGAAACTTATTTTTCCAAAACCTTATGATTTGTTTTAAAAACTTATGCAATTTTGTCAAGGCCTTGTGAACTCTTTCTCATAACAACATGGATTCAATAAAT
>PYAF01005678.1:158290-187252 GCA_007407185.1 Glycine tomentella
ATTGTTCATGAAAGGTTTTCCAGAAAATACTAAGATCAAAATAATCGATTGTTTTGTTGAAATAATCAATTATAACAGAAAGAAACTTATTTTTCCAAAACCTTATGATTTGTTTTAAAAACTTATGCAATTTTGTCAAGGCCTTGTGAACTCTTTCTCATAACAACATGGATTCAATAAATGATATGAATGCAATGCATTTGGATCACCAGAGAAGCTTTCTTCCTTTTACATCCAATCAGAAATTAATCTTCAAGGCTTTATGGCATGTTGAAAGTTCAAAACCTTCCTTCTTGAATCAATTCATCCTTTGTGCTTCAAATGGCTCCCCCTCAATTCAACAAGTTACACCATTGGTGTATTTTAAGAAAATCTCTAGTTATAGCTTGTTGAAGTATCGAAAGGCAATTGTGCGCTTTGATACATGTCGGCGTTTAAAGGAACAGTGACTTAAACCACATTGCCTAAACCAACTTTTGCAAGAGCTGACTGATTGTGTTGAAGAGTTGCAAGTTTCGTAGCTTCAACGGGGAGTTTGGAGAGGATCAAGATGAGGAGGCTCTTTAACTTAGATAAGTTTTAGCTTTTTACATGACATTCAATTGAAGACATATGTAATTTGTTAGTTGGTCAAGAGTTTCATCCTATGATCTTTTGCATTGCATAAACATCATTTATTGACATGCATTCATGTTTTATCAAATCACATGTCTTGTTAAAAAGCTTCAAATTTCCATGATTGCATCAAGAAGCCAAGTACTCATGGTTACGTTTTGGAAAAACTACTTTTTACACTGACTTTATCGATTACCAGAATTTGGTAATCTATTACTTAAGCCAAAAAGAACTAATTAATTGATTACAAGGTAACAGTAATCGATTACATAGTACAAAACACAAAATAGGTTATTCCTATGTTAATCGATTACCATATAATCGTAATCGATTACTTGGTGTGTTTTGGAAAACAAGACTTCTGTGTCAATTAATTACATGTTGATTTAATCGATTACTTTGCTCATGTATCTTTTTCAGAAAGTTGAAGAACATTTTAAACGATTGAATTTGTTCTTAATCGATTATATTGGTGGTTTTAATTGATTACATTGACGATTTAATCGATTACATTCAGTTACAATAGTTTATTATAAATAGTTGGTAGGTCTTTTGAAACTAAGATAGATCATTACATTACGAATTTTCATAGTTTTCAAAAGCCTTATGAAGTGAGAAGAGATACTCTGAGTAACAAATCTTTTGTCCACAAATTCCAATATTCATGTTTCATTGAAAGGTTCTCTTGGACAAGATTTTAAGAAGCTCTTGGAGAGTTTGGTCTGAAACTTATTTGCTTTCAACCTTGATCAAGTTTGGTAATTATATACATTCATATACTGTGGATCATCAGGTTGTTTCTCTCCATTAGTTTTTGTGTGTAATTTGTTTTTACATTTCAACTTGTAAGTTGTTATTTCAAAAAGGTTCTTTAGGCTTGTCTAGAGTAGGGTTCTCTAGAGGGAAGAGTAAAGAAGGGTTCTCTATGTTTTGATCATTAGAAGTCTAATAGGGTTTTAGATTTCAATTCATTATCTAGGGTTGATAAATGGTGATCTTTTGTAAGCTTGTAAAGAACAAATTTTGTTAATAGTGGAACTCTAACCAAGGTTTGGTTAGAAGAAACTGGATGTAGCTTCTCTTGTTGAGGGATGAACTAGTATAGCTCTTTGTGTTAATTAATTTCTTTCAATCTCATATTTCTGTCATTGATTGCTAGTCTTTTGGATAATCATTTGAATATCAACAGTTAAACTTTTTCTACTATTGCTTTTTGTGAAGGGTGAGTATTGATTGGTTGAAAATTTGTTATTCAAAAGGGTGCCCTTGTGATACGATCCTAAATCCACTACTTGTTTTAAAGAAATTTTAAAGATCCTGTTTTAACCAATTCACGCCCCACATGGTTAATTGCGTGTGTTCATATTGTTTTCAAAATTTATCATATTTTCATATGCAATTTGAGACGTTTATTTGATACTTTAGTATACTTTAGGTATTATTTTGAATCCAATTTGTTATGTCATCAATTTTTAATATATTTTAAGCCAAGAGCACGCCAGACAATGTGTCTAGAAACTAACTTAATTCAAAACAAAGATACTTATTGAGATATAGCTTGAAGATAAATGCAAAAAATCACTTGGAAGATAATTACAACAATTAAACAGATTATATCAATTGGAGAGATAGTTTTCTTATATAGATTATATTATTTTGTAAATTAAGGAGATTATTTTCCTGTATTAAACACATTTATGATTCTATAAATAGAGAGGCATAGGCAACAACAACAACAAAAAAAAATACCTCTACACACCAACCTTTATTGAGAAACTCCGTATCTTCTCTCTTCTTGTATTCCATGAGTGGCAAGTTTATTTCTTAGCTAGGAGTGGAAATGATTGAACCCCATTTGATGTAATTTTCTCACTTTAATATACTTCTTGAGTTCATTATCGCCTTCTATACTTAATGTTTTGTGAGTAGATGATTCCAGGAATTGACGTGCACTTTGGCGAGTCTCATTGAAACCTGAACTGAATCAGATACTTAATTCGGGTTATCTCTAAGGATATAGTAATCTTGGTTAAGCCTTGCTAATTCCCAAATGATAATGTTGATTTCTTGTGTTGGTTTGCCAAGGGATTGAGAATCAAGACAATTGATTTAGGGTCTATCACCTAAGGGATTAGGGATAGAACACATTAGTGAATTGGGGATGAACGATATAACAACGAAGAAGCGTAAGGAATTGAAGCAAATAGGGGATTTCAAGTACAATCTTAGCATCTCAACGTTATTGTCTCTGTGTACAATTATTATTGCTTCAACAAGTAACTTCTTACCTTTTCATTTAATTTATGTTATTAAGTTTTCAGCATATTAATCTCTCTAAAGAACATTTCTGATCTTGGTCTTAAAGCTATCTCCTATATTTCCTTCACCAACTATCTTTCCTTTGTTTTTGTCTCCAAAAGTGACAAATCCTGCATCTTTAAGAGTCAAATTTGTGAGCATTGATATGTCACCGGTCATGTATCTAGAGCAGTCACTGTCAAGATACCATAATGATAATTTTCTCTTAGACACACCTGCAAAATTCAAATCAATTTACAAAGGAAGGTACCCAATTGTAGTTGGGTCTTTAGGGGTTAGCTATTTTCTTTTTCTTTGACACCCAAATACAATCTCCATTTGTCATATAGAATATCTTAGCATAGCATCTATTAGATGTGTGACTTTTCTTCATACAATAATTACAAGTTACAGGTCTTGATGATCTTTCAAAATGAGTCATGTGATTAATATTTTTAAAACAGTTTTTTGATATTTCTATTTTGGAGGCACAAACTTGATTTTTCCAAAAGATTTTTATCTATGTTTGTACTCAATCCAGAAGTATTTCCAGCATATTTTTGCACAATTAGCATTTCAACTAAATTGCATTTTCCTTTATATAGCCTTTTCAAAAGATCAACCAAGTAACTATTTTCTAAAAGTACCATCATATGTTTTTCACCTTGACTCTTTTTGAACTCATCAAACTCTTCTTGCAAAGCTTTGTATTTGTCAAGATTTGATGAAGAAGAAGTATATACACATCCATTCATTTTGTAGCTTGAAGCAAGTTTTTCATTTTCTTCTTTCAAGTTACAAATTTAATTTTGCATTTTTGCAAGTTTTGTGACATGCTATCTAAGATTTCCTTTTATCCTATTATTGGATTTTGCAATCTTTTGAGCCTCTTTATGCATTTCATGGAAAACATCAACAACTTGATCAAATTTAGAATTTACCTCTATTTCAGCACTTGATAATTCATCATCTTCACTTATTGTGGAGGTGAAACATACATTTGATTCTTCATTCTCACTTGATGATTCAGAAGTTGTTGACTCATTGTCTTCCCATGCTATATAGGCTTTCTTAGGCTTTCCTTCTTTCTTTGTCTTCTTTTCACTTAATTCCTTTTTCAAAAAGATAAAACATTCAGATTTAATGTGGCCAGGCTTACCACATTCAAAGCAAGTGAAATTTGTGTTGTTGTTGTTGTCACTCTTTTTGTTGTTTGTTATTGTTGAACTTTGTGAACTTTCTGTTCTTGTTTCTTCTCATGAACTTGCTGAAATTTTTGACAATCAGATTCATGTTGTCATCATCATCTTCTTCACTTGAGTCTTCTTCATTGTCCACCTTAGAGGATGCAGCTTTAAAGGCTATGCTTTTTTGTTTCTTGTCTGCATCTTCTGCGTATGTTAGTTGTGTCATTTCAAGTTCATACTCAAGAAGCTTACCAAAAAGTGCAGTCATAGACATCTTGGATAGATCTTTTGATTCTTTGATTGTTGTCACCTTTGGTTGCCATGGTTTTGTGAGACACTTCAAGATTTTGGTGTTCAACTCTTCAGTATCAAAAATCTTCCCAAGACCAAGAAGATGGTTTACTATGTGAGTGAATCTTGTTTGGAGCTGAGATATGTTTTATGTATTGTTCATCTTGAAAATTTCATACTCATGGATCAAGGCATGCTTCCTTGATCTACTTACTTCATCCGTACCTTCATGAATTACTTCTAACATCTCTCACATCTCCTTTGCACTTTCACACCTAACAGTTCTAAAAAATTCATTAGAAGAAAGTGCAGAAGTAATCATGTTCTTAACTTTGAAATCATATTGAACAACTCTCTTTTCAGCATCTGTCATTTGATCTCATTCTTTGGGAATCATATCATTACCAACAGTTTTTATAGGAATCAAATGGCCTTTTTCTATTGCATTCCAAGCACCTGGGTCGTTTGATTGAATGAATATTTTCATTCTATTTTTTCAAGAACTGAAATGCTCTCCTTCAAACATCAGAGGACGATTGAGGGAGACACCCTCCTTGAAGGTAATTTGTGTGGTATTCATTTTCTTTTTAAAGAAAGATAGTGATCTTGAATAACACTCAAGAACCTACTCTTGATACCAATTGAAAACAATAGGATTACACACAATAACCAAGAGGGGTAAATTGGTTTAAACTTGGCCTTTTCTAAAAAACTTTAGAAAATCAGAGTTATAGGATCTTAATCACAATTGAAATAAAAATGCTTCAAATCAATCAAACCACTCAGCCCAAGAAAATAATTGCTTAAAACAGAACTAGTTGAGTAATGTAGATATCACCAAGAACCACAGATCAAGATATCAAGAAGAGATTAAGGAATAGAAAACAACATAAGAATTTATACCGGTTCACTTCTTAAGAGAAACTACAGTTCTTCTAATCAACACTAGATTAGAGTTCCACTATTATCAAATTTTAGTTCTTACAAGCTTTACAACAATCACTCTTTATCAAACCTAGATAAAGAAGAAAAATCTAAAACCCTATTAGATTCCTGATGATCAAGACATAGAGAACCCTTCTCTACTCCTCCCTCTAGAGAAACCCACTCTAGAAAAAGCTTAAAGAACCATTTACAAAAGTTACAAACAGCCAAGAATTCAAAAACGGATTTACAGCAAGAGTTAATAGAGAGAGACAACCTAATGATCCAATGAATATGAATGAATATGATTTACCAATCAGAGTTGAAATGCAGAAATCAATTTCAGACCTTTCTCTCCAAAAACTTCTTTGAAAACTTTGTCCAAGAAATCTTTCAATACACCGTGAAGATCTAAAAGGTGGACAAGAACTATCTAGCTCAGAAAATCCTTTCTAACTTTGAGAAAGCTTTGTAAATGCTTTGAAATTTTGAAGTCAAGAGTTGTGTCTTTCAGACAAACTCACATTCTATTTATAAACAACTTTTGTAACAGACTGTAATCGATTAAATCGTCATTATAATCGATTAAATTGTCGTATTAATCAATTAATCTTCCATATAATCGATTAAAATATTCTTAGCTCAATCTGGAATTTATAACGAACAAAGTAATCAATTAAATCGAGTTGTAATCGATTAAACCAGACATGTTTTAGTTCTGAAATAAACTAATGTAATCGATTACAGAATGTGGTAATCGATTAAGGCAGACACGTACAATTTTAGAATAAGTCTAGGTAATCGATTACAGATTGTGGTAATCGATTGAGGCAGTTATGCATATTTAAAAATGAACTTGTGTAATCGATTACAGTATAATGGTAATGGATTAAGACAGATAATCATGATTTACATTTTGTGTTATTTAATCAATTACAATTATCTAGTAATCGATTAAATTGTTCTTCATGGCTTTTCCAGAATCAAATAGAAGTTGGTAATCTATTATATCCTTGTGTAATTGATTAAAGCAGTGATATTTTGTTTTTCCAAAAACTTAACCATGAGAAATTAACTTCTTTACAAAACATGAACAACTTTAATGCTTTAGTAAAATCATGTATGCATGTTAATGATCATGTTCATGCAATGCAAGGATCATAAGATTAGCCTCTCATACACTTAACCCACTACAAATGTCTTGGCATGTGAAAAGCTAAAATCTTCCTTCAACAAGCTTTATCTTTGACTTTTTCTTCTTTCAGCTCCTCCTATATTCAACATTTATTAGATTTAATTGATTTCTCATTTCAATTTAACTTTTTAAATTTTCAGCATTTGATTTTATTTCCTTTTTAACTTAAAAATCTTAAAATACATATAGATAAATATGTAATTCAGTTTTCTTATTAGATCATAGATTTGTATTTTGAATTTATCTTTCTAATTTGTCTTTTAGAATTTTAGTATTTAGTTTTTCTTACTTTTATTTTCCCTTTTGATAAATAAATTTTGAAAAAATTAGACAAATATATTTTTCAATTTTTATTTTATCTTCAATTTTCAACATTAAATTTTAGTTTTCCTTTTTGATAAAAAATTTAAAATAAATAATTATATATTTAAGTTTTTAATATAGATTTATATTTTTATCTTTTTTTAGATTTATTTTCCTATTTTTATCTTTTAATTTTCAACAAAAATTTTCTCTTCCCATTTTAAATATTTAAATTCTCGAAAAATTATATCTATAACCCCTCCTACTAATTTTTGAAAAAAATAAATTGCCTATTTTTAATAGTTTAATATTATATCTTATCTCTTAAATTTTATTCTTCTAAATATATTTCTACTTGTTTTAATTTCAGAAAACAATTATAATCGGAAAATTTTTAAGCTAAATACTATATTTTTATATAAATTTTATATTTAGTTATTATATGGTATTGTCCAAAAATATCACTTATCCCTTCTCTAGAAAGAAATATTTAGTTCTTTAGTGTTGCAAATTATTATATAAATGGCTGAAGATCCAACCATGGCCAAGTTAGAAGCTTGTCAAGGCAGAGATATAAATGAACCTGTTTATCCACCTAACACTGGAGAGCATCAAGTAAATCTTCCTAGTGGGATCATTAATACTCTCGAAAACACTCAATTTACGGGATCCAACACTGACGAACCGTTTACCCATCTTACGCAATTCCAACAAATATGCACATTAGTAAGAATACCTAAAATCAAAGACAACCACAAGATGCTACTTTTTCCCTTTTCATTAGGGGGAAGTTCACTTGAATGGCTCAATTCTCAACCACACCATAGTCTAACCTCGTGGGAGCAAATCAAAGATGAGTTCTTCAAACAATTCTTTATGAAATAAAAAATCGAAGCTATCAAGGAAAGGATATTTAGCTTCCAACAAATGGCACTGAGTCTTGCTTCGATGCGTGAGAGAGGTATAAATCTTTACTTAGGAGCTGTCCTTGCCACGATTACTCCGATTACACCAAAATCTCCATATTTATAAAATGAACAACTGATGAATATAGAATAACGATAAACGCTTCAGCAAGAGGATACTATGTCAATGGAACCACGACCAAAGTAAAGAAAATTATATAAGATGTAGTAGCTAGTGAATGAGGTTGTGATTGCAACCATACCTCTCCAAAGGACATTCCCAAAGAAGACACCGAAGATGAATCTCTCAAACAACAAATACAAATGAAAGCAATAATGGAGAACGTAACCAAAAGCATAGTAAAACAACTTCAACCCTTTGATACCACCAAAACAACCAATTCTCTCATGTGAAGAGTGTGGAGGTAGCCACCATACCTCTTAAATTATGGAGGAAGTAGCCAAGGAAGCCAAATTCCTGAAAGAATGCACTACAAAATTAGAAGAAGTTGTAATCAACCTTAGCACCACATCCTACTCTAACCTCGAGAACAACATGGAGGTAATAAATTTGTTAAAAGATCAAGTATAGGAGTTAGTGGTGCAAATAAAAAAAAATCGCCAATAAGGTTGACTGCAATGTCGTAACAACAAGAAGTGGGTTAGCAACTAAAGAGCCCGTAAGAAAGGACATGGAGGTAGATGATGGAGTGGAGGAAGATATACAAGAGGAGGATGTGATAGTTGAAGATTACGAGAGCTAATTAACACAAAGAGTCAACTAACACGAGAAGCTAAACAAGCAATCACACGTGAGAAGTCGTATCCTCGTAAACCAACAAAGCAAGACAAGAGTGGTGATATAGAAGGCTTATAGACTTCATTAAGCGACTCGATGTCACCATTCCTTTCACCGATGCCATAGACATGAAGCCGGAATAATCAAAACTCTTAAAATACCTCATAACTAAGAAGAAGAGTTTGAAAGACTATGGCATAGTGGCTCTTGAAGAGGATTACAATGCCATCTTGGAGAATCCAAAGAAGCTAGGTGATTTCGGTAGTTTTACTATTCCTATATCAATTGGGAATCTCTTAGCAAGAAGAGCATTCCTTGATCTTGGATCTAGCATCAACCTAATGCCATTATCTCTGCTAAAAAATTGGAAAGGTAGCGATGAAATCAACACACATAACGATATAACTAGAGGTAGTGGAGAACATGCCTGTAGGAGTTGGGAGGTTCACCATACCAGTGGACTTTGTCATCATGGATATCAAAGAAGACAGCACTATCCCTTTAATTCTAGGAAGACCATTCATGAATACCACTAATGTTGTCATCAGTGTTGTGGAGGGCAAATGCACTTTACGAGTGGATGACGAGGAGATCACATTTGATGTGCATGAAGTTATGAAGCACCCCAAGGATAAAGGAGCTTGCTTCAAGGCGGATATAATTGATGAAGTAATAGAAGAACAGACTCCACATATCGCAACACCAACACCATTAAAGCTTGCTTTAACCAACGGCATGGAAGACCTCACACCGGAGCATAATGAAGAGCTGGGGAATACATCCAGCACCTAGATTCCTTAAAGGAAGTGTTGGAAAATAAAATAGAAGATCCAAAAACCTTGATTAAAGACAAAACTATCTTGGAATCAAAGCCCTTGCCTCCTCACCTTAAATATGTCTTTTTAGAGGGCGAGGGTGAGAAACTAGCCATCATTAGTAGCACATTGCGCAAAAAGGAATAAAAGAAACTAGTGGAGGTACTAAAGAAGCACAAACAAGCCTTAGGATGACAAATCTCCGACCTCAAAGGAATAAGCCCATTCATCTGCATGCACAACATCAACCATGAAAAGGACTTCAAACCAATAGCACAACCACAAAAGAGACTCAACCTTGTTATGAAAGAGGAAGTCCGAAAAGAAGTACTGAAGCTTCTTGAAGCAACAATGATATATGCCATTTTCTAAAGTTCATGGGTAAGCCCCGTGCAAGTAGTCCCTAAAAAGGGTGGAATAACAATGATAAAGAATGATAAGAATGAGTTGATTCCCACAAAGACCGTGATCAATTTGAGAATGAGTATCGATTACCGCCTTCTCAACAAGGCAACAAGGAAAACCTATTTTCCTCTTCCCTTCATGGATCAAATGCTTGAAAGGTTAGTTGATCAAGCCTTATATTGCTTTCTGGATGGCTACTCGGGGAATTGTCAAATTTTTGTTAATCCGAAGGATCAAGAGAAAATAGCCTTCACTTGCTCATTTGGAGTTTCTGCCTATCGGAGAATGCCCTTTGGACTTTGCAATGCACTAACCACATTCCAAAGGTGCACGAATGCCATCTTTTCTAACATGGTAGAAAAATACATAGTTATTTATGGATAATTTTTCTGAAAACTGTTTATATTTTATTGGACTCTTACAGGGCCTCTAAAAATGGATTTGAAAGAATCTGTAAATTACCAAGTCATTTCTTCGAAAGATCTAGCAAAATCTATTTTGTCTAAAGCAGGTTGGTCAAATTTTCTAGTATGTTACACAAATTTTCATGACTGGTTTCCCACTATTCTCACTTGTAAAGATAATTGTTTATTGCATGCAATACTAATGAGTGAATGAGTGGTGATACTTGATATTTTTAATTTCAATTTTCAAAAAGCATAATTAGTTTATTTATCATGGAAATCTTCAAGATTTATTCTTGTCAATGCACATTAATTCAAAAGTTCTTTGGAATGATACATTTTTCCATTGTTTTAGGACATTGTGGAAAAATTATTGTCACTATCGCAACAGAGACCAAGGGCTCTGTGCTTCATGTCGAGCACTGGGACAGTTTCTTCAGTCACTCTGCGACAGCCTGCTTCTACCAATGCCAGTGTAACTTTCGAGGTGAAAGCACTAATTAGTACTGCTTAAAGGGCCTAAGGTTGGTTCTTATGTTGTAATAAAAAACTTGTTTTATTTTTAAATTTTTATAGGAACAATTCCAAATATTATGCTTGTTTGGTTCTTACTTGATCGCCAAAGATGGTAGACCCTCCAATAGAATTGGTGGCATTAGTATTTAACTCTCTAGCTCTAATGGTCATGTTATTGGTAGCAGTGTTGTTGTGCTTATTGCTGGAAGCCCTGTGCAGGTATCTTGATTGCTCTAAAATCTACAGTGTCTTGATTGTATCCTTAATTGCTTATTCATGCGGTTAATGCTGGAACAATTTGTCAAAACAAGAAATTGCTTCAAATGGATTAGGGAAGTAGAGATTGGAGATACTTAGATAGTGATGTTGAGCTTAGGCATGTTTGCACTTTTGTATAGTTTCCTTGTTCAGCATGCTTCATGTTTTTCTACATCATGGGATACTTCACATTCAAAAGAATCAAAACCAAAGCAATATCAATAACCCCAAAACCAAAAAGGTAGATAGAAGAATGAATGTTTTGCTTGCTGCAGGTGATGTTGTGCAGTTTTGTTTACGGTGGCTCAAAGACCAAGTCTAAACAAGCAATCACTCTCAAAGATGAAAGTTTTGAGCCACCTCCTTAGCATAAACGATAAGTTAGCTTCTCCAGCCAGTGTTGCTGCTCCACCTAGTCAAAACTACCTCCCTCTTTCTATAACAAACCTTAGACCTGAATCACGACTAAAAGAGCTGAAAAGCGCACACATGCATACTAGCATCGACTTGACTCGCGGGTGAAGTTTATTATGTCACTACTTCATAGATATATTAGTCAAGTCTGTATTTTTGTTATGTATAAATGTTCTCATAATTGTTGTTGTACATGCAGGAAAAAAAGGTGTTAAAGGAGCAAAGCCTGGCCCAGTTTTGACATGGGAACAAAGAGTAAAAATTGTTGTAAGGGCTACAAGAGGACTTGAATACTTGCAAGAGAAGGCTTATCACACATTAGCCACCGGGACATCAAGTCAAGCAGTGTGTTAATCCTTGATCCTAGCATATCGTGAACTTGATGAAAACCAATACAAGGAGTTTGACAATAAAACTTGTCAAGCAAAGAATTCGATTAGCGAAGAACAAGAAACACTGATTAAGGAAGTATCTGATAAGATTGAAAGGAATCTAATCCTCCTTGGTGCCATTGTTGTAGAGGACAAGCTCCAAAATGGGGTGAGTTAGGAGAAAGAAATGTTTACTTATGAAAATTTATCACTTGTAATTGGACTTGAAATAATGCGTCTCATTATTTTTCTAGGTTCCTCATTGCATTGACAAGCTTGCTCAAGCTGGAATTACGATATGGGTTTTGACTGGGGATAAAATGGAGACTACTATCAATATTGGGTATAATACAATGATTGTGTCATTTTAACATTGGCTTCAGCATGATAAATACTTCTCAAGATGTATGACGTCAATATACAATTGCAGGTTTGCTTGTAGTTTACTAGGACAAGGAACGAAGTAGATTATCATTCATTTGGAAACTTTAGATATTAAAGCATAGGAAAAGGCTGGAGACAAGGGTGTTGTTGTCAAGGTAAAATAAATTTCTATATTTCATTTTTGTCTAAGATGATGCACTTTGCACTTTGCATACTATTTGTAGTTTGCATGTTAACAAAATGGTTACTTGTTATGATAAACTAATACGATCTTCTCACATGGTGAGTTGGTGCATGCGTTGTATTTGCTTTACATTGTTGATTATTTTAACATATATTTATTGGATTCTTCCATTCAGGTTTTGTAAACAAAGAATCTTGACATAGTGATATTAATAATTCCAAATTTCAAATAATTGCATTTGCATGGCATTGTTCAAAAAATGCAAGAAAGATGAATGGGTTCTGCAATTATGTTTCTTTCCCTTTATTTTTACACATTAACATTAGGCCAAAGTTTGGCACACGTTTTTAAAATACCATCTTATTGGAAGCTTCTTCCTTTTCAAATTTATGAAGTTTCTCGTGTATTTAACTTCAAACTATTTTGTTTTTGCAGGTCTTATTTAATTTCAAAATGTCTTGTTTCTTTGAATTTATGAATTGGAACTATTTAATTTTTTAATTCCATTAATTAAAATTTTAAATAATATAATTTAGCTCGTGTCAAATTATGAATTTTTATATAGGAGATTTGGTGAATTAAAGTATTATATGTAGTAATATATAATTTAAGTATTCGGTGGTATGCCTTTTTGGGTGATATCAATAACATATGATATACATTATAGAATCATTTAATGAATGTTATCGTATTTGTTTGGTATGCAAATATTTTTTGGGATAATCTATTTACACATTATATACTTCTTTCCATTCTATACATTGATGAAAATGGGTATATAATTTTTTTATAAAATAGAAATATGATATGTTCACAATGGTGTTTGCTAATTGACCAGTAAAGGCACATTCAACATCAATTTTGGTTAAAACCGATGTGGTAGGCACATTCAACATCAATTTTGCCAAAAATTAATGCTATATACAACTTTAAACTTCAATTTTTTCATAATCGGTGTAGAAAGCACTTCAGAATATACAATTTTGGCCATATTTCTACATCGGTTTCAGTCAAAATCGATGTAGATAATAATTTTCAACATCAATTTTAAAATCAATGTTGAAAATACCTACTTTCAACGACAACCATTTCAACATCGATTTTAGAACCGATGTTAAAGCCCTTTTACGTAGTAGTATAAGTTTTCCCACTAAACATCAATCCCTTGGACATTTAACAAAGAAGCTTGTTTTAAGCTCAATGACCCAAAGATAATCCTTAATCCTCATCATGTTCCTAGCTCCAAGGTTTAATGGGCATTTTACCACTGTTCAAGATAAAGAAAGCATTTTCCAATAGCAATCTCATCCAAGAATCAAGCTATGAGTGGCCAATCCATAACAAGCATGAAGTATTGAAGTAAAAGGATAACATTGAAGAACAAGATGACTATATAACACTATTTCAAAAGAAATACGTGAAAGCATAAGGTTTGGATACAATCTAACTCCAACAACGAAGGGTTTAACTACCAATCTCCATGAATAGCATCCAAAAGCAAGAAAGATGGAAGAACAATGGAATAAGAGAATTGGAGAAGAATAACTTTAGTAAAGGGGATGTTTTGTACAAAGTAAGGAACGCCCCCCAAAAATGAGTGTGAATCTATTTAAAAATCTACAGTTTTGCACTTTAGTCTAAATTTAGCTTAAGCGAAAAGCTATTTGGCTAAGTTGATTTTTCCTTTGCAGCATTTTTACATCTTTTCTAAAAGAAAGAAACTTCGATTTGGCCCCTCCAATCCTAACTTAAGAACATTTGAGTTGAAATTTTCACTTCAAGCTTTTAGTAAACCTTGCTCCAATGATGTAATTCAATCCATTTCAAATTCTTACAAAATAATCCATCAATAAGCATATGCAATCTAGCAAAATGACAAGTTAAAGAGGCAACTACAAACTAACAATTTACATCAAAAAGGTATAAACAAAATCCTAAATAAGAGTAAAGATGAAATAATTGTCTAAATTCACATGTCTAAATTAAGTATTTTCATAATTATCAATATGCCATTACAAAATAACTGGATCATACTCGTGGAAAAATATTTATTAAATGTCATCAAGCATAAACTTACATAAGCTGCTAAAATCCAATTTCATGTGTTTATGCATTTTTATTGATACATTGATTCAACATGCTTTAATGGTTTTCTTTTCTTGCCACACTTACGTCTAGGCCATAAGATCTACACAGGGATCCATAAAACCAATATTTATATCAATTGGTCATAGGATATCACTTCAATTCAGACTGCCATTATGATTGTTCAATGACTTGAAAGTGTCGCGTGCCTGACCCAAATAAGCAGGTGAAACTATCTTCCATTTGAAAATATAATGTCTACTTATTTTTAAATAGGTGTATAATATATACATCTTTTTCACCATTGACAATTAATGAATGAATACACAAACCAGACATATAACGGGAATATATCTGCCTCTTGCTTTTGATCATCCTATTAAGCTAATATTGACTCTTTTATGGAAGTTGTTGGTGTTTTTTAGTAGGCCACTTTGAACTCGAGGATTCACTTGAAAATTTGCAGCCAAGGTGTTATAGCCTGAATATACAATATTTTACTATTTTTGGGTTGCACTTGTTCTCCTTTGCTTAGTTGAACTCAATCTTCTCTTACAAATTATTGGTTTGATAATCCATTAAATGTTTCTTTATTTTGTTTATTGATATCCTTATTACAAAAGTTCATGGTATTAAATGCTGATAGCTAGACTGATTTACCACTTCTTCAATTGGTTCTTAATACATAGATTAGATATTTTACTTGGTTAGGTTTCCGTCTTATAACTTCTGCTTCAACCATTTTGTTCTTAAAGAAAACTATTAGTCATTGGCTGCATTTGAACTGCAGGCTAACATAAGATGTAGAGACTACATTCAAAAACTTGAAATGAATGTCAAAGTAAAGTTATTTCACTCATATGGTATGTCACTATCTTTAAAAAAAATTTTCCCTTATTGCATCTTGAATACCTAAAGTAATGCCACCACTAACTAATTACAACTTCCTACATGTTATCATGAATTAAGTTAGACACTTGTATGGTGCGTAAATGGTCACGACAACATTAATTTTCAAGTCCAGAGAGTTAAATGAATAGACTCAAGGTTATATTATGCTTTCAAACCATATATGTACTACCTTGAAATGGAATACATAAAAGTATCATGGAATACAATCTTCATCTTTAACGTTGAATGTACAACCTTTTTTCTCTTGTGTCGCTTACTACCTAATTCTCAATATGGATCTTCATGTCTTGACATTTTTTGTATCTCTACTATACTTTATAATGTTGTTAAATATACAAGGTTTTTCTTATTGTTTTTCTTTTTCAACTGTAAAATGTAAATTTGTTTCAGGTTTAAGTTTTCTTATTATCTTTAACGATGATGACCTTTTACATCGGTTATATGCATAACCGATGTAATTGTGACATTTTTTATATTGATTATGAATACAACAAAAAGTAATGCTCGTAGGTTCGATGTGTGAACCTTACTCCGAGAAAAAGAATGACACATTTTAATTTTGTGAGGACGAAAAACATTACAAATTTTGCAGGAACAAATTTTGAACTTTTCTATTTTTATGAGAACGAAAAAACATTTTAGTAGCCTATTAATTTCTTTGATTAATGTAAAAGCTCAATGCTTAGTTATTATATTCCTTTTCTGTTGGAATAGTGGCCCGTGTGTGTCATTCTGTGATGGAGAATAATATGATCCTTCACCCTATATGTTTGATGAAGTGAAATGAAAAAGGAGAAAATCATTAGTTCATTACTGAGCAAATAACCTTCTTAATCTTTTCTATTTTTTTTTGGAGCCCCTCTAGCTCGGAAGGAGTCTATATATGGGTTGTAGGTATCAAAGTCTTGAATTCCATGTGTAAACTAATAGCTCGAGAGTACATAATGAATTCACATTTGACTGTTCATTGAATTTGCATTACATACGGAATATTGTTGGCTTAATTGTAAATTTTACGGTTTAACTTTCACCATTTTACAAATTTTATCTCTCAAGTTTTTAATTTTTGACATTTTACCATCATGTTGGTAACAAAATGACGTTGTTTTGTTTTTCTTTAATTTTTTTTGGTGAAATGTCCATGGTGGTAAAATGAGCAATAATTAAATTTGCAAAACGATAAAAGTTGGATGATAAATTTTGTAACTAAGCCAATATTGTTCTTAGGTTTACCGTGTGGAGTTCTTATGTATTCAAGAGACAATAAATTGGAGATTGGAAGATTGCTATGTCAAACTCTGTGGAGTGAGAACGATGTACAATGGATGGAGCAACCATCAAATAATGTCGCAGAGGGTTGTGTGTATTTGGAATGAGGAAAGCTTTGAGTGCTTTAACCAATTTGTGGGGGAAGCTTTCATTGGTGTGGAGGGGATATGGAAGGATAGGGGGTGTGAGGTGGTCCTTGTAAACATTTACTCCCCATGTGATAACATATCGAAAGGAAGCATATGGGGTGAACTTCAGGTGAAGAAACAAAGAAGCAATACAGATTTGTGGTGTGTTGTGGGAGACTTTGATGTTGTTAGGAAAACTGCAGAGAAACAAGGAGAGGGCATGGATTATCATGGTGCTTCAGAGAGACGACAATTTAATCAGTTCATTTCTGGGATGGTGCTGAAGATGTCCTCTTGGTTGAAAAAGGCCTTACATGGTATCAACCTAACGGTAGGTCTAAGAGTAAATTTAACAGGTTTATAGTATCAACGATATGGTTCAATGTTTGTCCAGAATGTACTCAATTCATTTTAGATATGATTATATCTTACCACTGCCCTATCCTATTAATAGACTCTAAGGTGGATTGGGGACCTAAACCTTTCAGAACTCTAGATTGTTGGTTCCAAAATAATGGTTTCAAGGGGTTTGTGGAGAAGTCATGGAAGGAGATTCAAGGATGGGGGGCATATGTATTAAAGGAGATGTTGAAGTGCCTCAAGGGAAGCTTAAAAATTTATAATGCATCACACTTAGGCATTGTGCATAAGAAGCATCAAGAGATTGTGAGGGAGATTAATGATTTGGATAGAAAAGATGAAACAGGTCTACTTGATGTAGGTGAAGCTCGAGAAGAGTTGAGCTATAGGAGGAGTTTTGGAAAGTCCACAAAAGGAATGATTCTATATTGAGACAGAAGGCTAGATTCAAGTGGCTATCGGATGGAGATAATAACACTAAGTATTTCCATTCGATTGTCAATTGGAAAAGGAGGAAAAATACTCTAAGGGGACTAAGCATGGCAGGGCATGAGTGGAGGACCCATCTAGGGTTAAGCAGGAAGTCAGGAGTTTCTTCCTAGAGAGATTCTTAGAGAAGGACAGTCACAAGCCTACTTTGGATGGAGTATCTTTTGCTCATATTTCTCATAAGGAGAGATGTGTTTTGGAGGAAAGATTTGAAGAAGATGAGATCAAAGTTGTTATATGGGAATGTAGAAGCTCAAAGAGTTCGGGTCTTAATGGCTATAATTTTTAGTTTATCAAAACTTTTTGGCATCTCTTGAAGGAGGATGTTTCCAAGTTCCTAGAGGAGTTCCATAGAAATGGTATTCTTCCTAGAGGATGCAATTCCTCTTTTATCACCTTAATCCCTAAGATTGAAAATCCACATGACCCTGGGGACTTCAACCCTATTTCCTTGTTGGGATGCTATATAAGATCTTAGCTAAGATTTTGGCGAATAGACTGAAGAGGGCACTATGCAAGGTGATTGATGAGAGACAAAGTGCCTTCCTGGAAAGTCGTCAATTGTTACATAATATGGTGGTGGCAAATGAGGTGGTTGGTGAGGCTAACAGAAAAAAGAGAAAGTGTTTGTTCTTTAAAGTTGGCTATGAGAAAACTTACGACTTAGTCTCTTGGGTTTTCTTACTTTATATGCTTAGGAGATTGGGGTTTGGGAAGGTGTGGGTGCAGTGGATCTGACAGTGTTTGAAGTCTACACATATCTCCATTCTGTCAATGGAAGTCCACCAGATGATTTTGTACCTCAGAGGGGTTGAGACAGGGTGACCCTTTGGCTCCATTCCCCTTCACAATGGTGGCAAAAAGATTGTCGGGGTTGATGAAAGAAGCAATGAGGAAAAATTAATATAAAAGGGTTTGAAGAGGGATCTAATAACACAATGGTGAATCTCCTACAGTATGCTGATGATACATTGTTCTTTTTGGGGAGGCATCTTTTAGTAATATCAGGGTGATAAAAAGTATGTTGAGGTGTTGTGAGCCTTTGTCTAGACTCAAAGTCAATTTATTCAAGACTACCTTTGGGGGTATAGGAGTAGGGACAAACACTTTAGAGTCTTTTGCTAACATTTTGAATTACAGGTTGATGTCAGTTCCTTTTACAAATCTGGGTTTTCAGGTTGGGACGATCCTAGGAAGGAGTGTACGTGGGCACCTATTGTAAAAAAGTTTGAAAAGAAGTTGTCAAGTTGGAAGCATAAGTTACTTTCTTTAGCTGGAAGTGCCTACCTAATCAATTATGTGTTGACTTCTCTCCCCTTGTTCTTTCTATCCTTTTTTAAAATGCCTGAGTGAGTTTCAAAGAAGATAGTGAGATTGCAAGGGGATTTCTTGTAGGAAAGCGTGGATGGTGGTAGGAAGATAGCAAGGGTAACTTGGGAGAAAATATGCATCCCTAGAGAGAAAGGAGGGCTTGGGGTGAAGAATATTTTCCATTTTTAACCAGATACTTCTTACAGAATGGAAATGGGTTTTGTTCCATAAAAAAGATGCTTTGTGGGAACTCATTTTGGAGGCTAAGTATGGTGGATGGGATGGCTTGAGGGATGGTGGTAATGGTAGAGATGAGTCTATTTGGTGGAGAGACTTGGAGACAAGTTGTGGAAGCAACATTGAGGACAAGTGGTTCCATCATTGTATGAGGTGGAAGCTTGGTGATGGAGAGAGAACAAGTTTTGGCATGACAACTACCTTTCTGGGGACTCTTTAGCTTTAGTATCCCTAGATTATTCTTGGTGTCGCTGTAGAGGAACAATCTTGTTAAGGAGATGGGAATGTGGGTGGAGGAGGAATGGAAGTGGGACCTCCAGTGGAGGAGAAAGTTGTTTGTATGGGAACAAGAGCAACTACAACAATTGCAAAGGACTCTTAGTCAAGTATGAATAAGAAAGAAAGGTCTAGACTCGTGGATTTGGGTTACTGATCCCTCAAGTACGTTCACAGTAAAATTAGCATACAGTGATCTACAGAATCTAAGGTTCCCTGGAGAAGTTGATGAGACTTTGGATAATGTAAGGAAATTACAAATTCCTCATAAGGTAACTATGTGTATATGGAGGATGATGCTTAATAGGTTGCCCACGTGTGATAATTTACTGTTTAGGAGCATTGAGGTTGTTGATTCACTTTGTGTTTTTTGTAATCAACATGTGGACTCTGTAGAACACATGTTGTTTTCATATGTTGTTACTGATGGTATTTGGAAACAATGGCAAGCTTGGTTGGACACTCTTACTGTTCTTCCATGTAAACCTAAGGACCATTACCATTTCTTTCCTAGTTGTTTATCGTCCAGAGAGGATATAGCAAGATGGAGGATAATATGGTCAACAACAGTTTGAAGCACATGGAAATGGAGGAACAAATGTATTTTCCAGCAATGTTATTAGACATTTATTTCTCTGCGTGGAGCTGGATATCTTCTGCTTTCAGGGAGTTTACGTACTCTTTTAGTCAGTGGCTGGCAAACCCTGGTGTATGTTCACTACTAAAGAATGTCTTCTACGACAGCAGATTTACGACGGTTATACGAAAACCGTTTTAAAAAATGGGCCGTGGCAAATTTGTAAATAAAATACAATAAACGAAGACAGTTCTAAAAGAACCGTCTTAGAAGGCAATATTCAAAGACGGTTTTAACAAAACCGTTTTTGAAAACAAAGGTTAAAAGACGGTTTTGGAAAAACCATTTTTAAATTGTGTCGCTTCCTATTACTTTTTCTCTCTCATCAGTTTTTCAAAATTTAAATCATAAATCCCAACACCACTTCGTGTTTCACTTCCTCTTCTATTTGTGTCTCACCGTTTCGGGTTTGGGGGAAGGAACGACTTTGGGAATCTGAGGCGGCAGAGGTGAGATCTTGGTGGTGGTGGTGGTGGTGGTGACGGGGTGGTTGTCGGAGGGTTTGGGTGTAAACGATGTCGTTTCACTTTCTGTTGCGGTTTCTTCTTCCTTCCCCTGGTCTTCCGGGGAGCACAACGTGGGTACTAGGGGCTATGTTGGTAGAGTGAATTTGAGACACAGTAAAAGGAGCGTGCTTTTCACCGAATTCAATTCCTTCACCACTTCCCACGATGATGACGGTGATGTTGGTTGCGAGAGGGAGAGGGAGATGGCTTGTTTGGCTCATAATTCTGCACCCGCTGATGAGTTGGTTATTCTGTTTAACTCCTCTGGTGAGTGGTTCAGACATACCTTGACCTCGTGGCAGAAAGGTGACGTCTTGGGAAATGGGTCCTTTGGAACTGTCTATGAAGGCTTCACTAAGTGAGTTTTTTTTATTTTCTTCCCTTTTTTGTACTTTTCTTTTGACCACCGGAAGCGGAAGCGATGGCACTTTATCATGCCATGTCTTGGGCAAAAAAATCTAGGCCTGCATAATATTCACTAAGAAAATGTCATATCAAGGGATGCTAGTTATTTCTCTATGGCCACCCGTTGTTATTTCACTGTTGTCTTGTGTTCTTTTCACTCATCTTATTTAAAATTGAAATCTCAATTTTATTTTATTAATCTGTTACCCAACCTCTTGGCTTCTCCTTTTAATCAAAACTATTATACCGGTATAATATTGCCTTAAACATTTATATCATTTCATATTGAATGAAAGGATACTGTCGAGAAGGGCATTTTCTTCCTGCAGCTTTTCTTGATGGCATTGTCCTAATAATTTATTTGAAGAAAATATTATAGTTGATTAAATGCGATGAATCCATGTGGACAGAATCAACCTGATGGCTGATACACACCTTTTAATGGTAAAAGTTGCTTCAATTGCTTACATTGTGGGATATTTTCTCTCAAATGCTCACATCTCTCCCTTCCTTTGTGACTTACTGACTTAAGAGAAGGTTTATTCTGTAGTTCCTGAAAATGTTTTTCTTGGTCTGGGTAATAACCCAAGTTTTAATGTACAGATGACATTTATCAATAAGCTAGAAAAAGAGTATTTTATTTTGAATTCAAAATGCAAAATTATTCACTTATATACATGACTTAGATTACTAGTACATATGTACAAGTAGTGTTATTTGTATTTTACAGCACCAGCACATCAATTTTATATCAGCCATTAACAATTCTTTTTCTTCCTTTCTCTTTCACATCAATTATCTTAATTTCAACAGTCTCTTTTTTAATAATGTTTATGTTTTATTTTCTTAATAAATTAATAAAACATATGAGGTATTAAGTATAATCAATTAATTTAACATGATATTAAAATCATTCATTTGAAATAAACACACGTGACACTATTTTATGGCCACTTTATTACTTTCTTTCCTATTCTTTCATTTCCTCAATACTTCAACCTTTTAATCTTTTTTATTTGCAAGTGAGTGAAGCATGCCTTTGTGTCTAGTTGTGTCTTAGATTACTAGCTTTTTCTTTGCTGACTTAATTACATTAAAAAGTTAAAAAAAAAAAATGAATCTTAATATTTTAGTACTCTTAATTTTCAATCTCTTAAACAAGTGAATAATACTCATAAATTGTAGAATTGCATTTGGTCTGATATCATTTCTAGAAACACTTTTTACATTGGCAAAGTGGCAAAGCAACAGCCCTAAAATGCAAGCCGTGAAGTTTTTTCTTATATATTATAGTTTACATGTATATTATTTGAATATGGAAATACACTATATTTAGTATATTATTAATTATAGATTCTCAAAATAATAGTGCTAGAGGTTATAATTTATGAATTATCCTTAAACAATAAATAATTGACAAGTTTTTTTTTTAAAAAAAAATTGTTTATTGTCTATCTTAAATTATGTTTCCTATATAAAATAGTTAACATTTTAAATTATCAAATTACGAGAATTTTTGTAAAAAAAAGAATTTAATATAAAAATTAACACATATTTACTGGAAAAAATTTTTATTGTTGGCTCCCCTTAACTGCCACTACTATTGCAACTTTGCTTAGAGGTCAAGGACATATTTAGTGGAGTCAATTTCATGATTCAACTGTTTTTAAACTGATACTTTTGTTGTACAAAGCAGGCTTTAAGCAAGCTATACATCAAAATGAGAAGTACTGCCAGAGATGTATCTTCTATATAATTGGTAGTAACTATTTTTTGTTTGGGCTTATGTAATCTAAATTATAATTGGAGTTATGCAAGCTAATTCTTTGGCTTTTGCTATAACAATTCATAACTTATAAAGGATTTATAAACTGAATGTTTGATAGGCTATTGATTAATTTGGTTAAACTGACTTGACATATATACATGTTACTTTGATATTTGTGTTTGCTTCCCCTCACCATACATGCTTTGGCTAGTCATGTATTAAGTGATTGGATGTGATTTTTCTACATTTACTTATATTAAGTATCTATTCATCCTTAAGGTTTATACTTGGTATCTATTTTTCCCTATCCCAGCATATTGGAACCTCACAATGCAATGTTTAACTGAGGTATATTCCTCATTTTAAATGCTTATATATATGCTTAAGAGTTTAAATTTTTAACATCAATATTCACTTTTTATATTTGCATGTGGCAGTCCTTCAATTTGGCACATGTTTAATTTCAGGGAGTACATGGATCTTTGTTTGCAGGTGATCATTAAATTAAAACAGTAGTCTCTTAGCTTGACTCTCTTCTAAGTCATGGGGCAAAGTTCTCCCACTAGCTTGACTCTCTTAGCTTAAACACCAGTCTTGTGCCTACCTTCCAATTTAATTGTCATTTTAAGGCATAGCTTAGATAAAGGTGACTCGTAACATAGCATGACCATTCTAGTGAAGATTAATATTGTATTGCATAATCAGTCATTTCTATAATGCGTGTGTGTGTTGGGGTTGGGGGGTGCTGAGGAAAAGGTTCATCCCAAGAATGAGGAGTCTAGTCCCTTGGTTTAATGAGTTACTATAAGTTACAATATTCTAGACATTAAATTTGGTGGTGTCATTTAAATGAATTTTTTAAAAATAATTTGGAAGTATTCCTAACTTATCTGTAACACAAGTCATTCTGCTCATTTTGGTGATATTACATTTTCAATAATACAGAAGTAGTTGAGAGTTGGCGCAAAGAAAAACTGGAAGAGGTCAAGTCTGCTCTTGTGAAGGGGACTTCCAATTCAACCATCCCCCATGAAGAAGCTGGTATGATCATTGATTTTTTGTTGTGTCTGTGACAGATATCATCAAAGAGGAGTTGCCATCTCCAATTCAAGATCATATTGTTGATGAAAGATATCATTTCATGTCGCTTGTTTTGAACTTGGCAAATACGTTCTTGTATATGGTGAACACCTACATTATTGTACCTATGGGTGTGTGGTGTGGTCAGTGGTATGATGGCTGTTGCACAGGTGTTTTCTTCAGTTTATTTCAGTGCATGGTCGAACCGATCATATCTAAGACCACTCATCTTCAGTAGCATTGTTCTTGTAGTTGGAAACACCTTGTATGCATTGGCTTTTGATATGAATTCAATAGTAGTTCTACTTATGGGACGTCTTTTCTGTGGGTAAGTTATTCCTGTCACTCAATATTTCATGCCTTCCACATTGGTAACTTCTATGCTAGCTATTCTCTTGCTAGCAAAACACTGTTACATATCATACTTACAGCTAGTTGATCATTTCACAAAATATATTCATAGCTATTTCAGATTATGGTATATTATATCATAAGTTTGTAGAATAACTTAAACTTAAAGAATCAACTGTGCCTGATTTACCCAAGATATATTCACCTAAAATATCATAACTTAGTGTAGCATAACTTCAAAATCAGGTATTCCTATGCTACCTTTGTTATTTTGCAAATGGAGAGTATTATTTGGATACCATACTTAAATTTTAGGTAGTACATGAAACAGTATGGATTAATAAAAGAAGTACAAATAAGGTCATATTCAGGTGTTCCTATGCTACATATGTAGCTATATATCCTATATTGCAAACACAGTGCACTTTACATACTCTCTTGATTAATTGGTAACTAAATGCAACATTTTATGAAGTCATAATGTTTTATATGAAATTTTACATAGGTAACTTAACTATATTATGGTGGTTGATCTTTTTAATCTAAACATATTTATTTACTGAAATATATAGAAAAATACCATCTTTCTTGATTGATTATCTGAAATGTGAGACTATGTATGTTATGAATCATCGGAGTGCTTCTTACAGTCAGATTAGTTATGAGTATACTATTGTGAATCTTAGTATCCTCAACAGAAATATTGATGATGGCTCTTGCATGGCTTGTTTATCTACTGTGGTTGTGGATTTGTTTCAAGGAACCCGCACATGAGAATCAAGGAAATCTTGTGCTATATCATGCAGATACTGGTATGCTAGCAAGACCACTAGTTTCTTTTAGTTATATGGAAGTCACTTATTTATTGTTCTTTCCTCCTCCAGATGATAGAAGGAGAGGGAGTGGGGATTTAAAAGTGATTTATATCAGTTTTCCTATTTGCTTACTTCCTCTTGCATTAGTGGTGATATTGAAGATTATTATGTTTTTTTAGACTTGACACATTGATCTTGCTAGTATCCAACAACAACTACATACATTAACTCTGAAAAGTTTCTGTTTTAACTTCCTTCATCAATATCAGACCTTTCTGTTTGGCTTCATGTAGGCCTATGCACCAAGGATAATTTTGGCATTTTTATTCATATACACAATAGGCAGTATGTTAGTTTAAATGATTTGTGGCATTAAATATTCTGATAAAATTTATGTTTGTGTTTCTATGTTTAACAATTGTGTCTGCAGAAACCAATTAATTGACTTGTTCTAAAATTTGATGTTAAAGTACCATAGGGTGTATGTCTCATTCCTTTGCATCTTCGTATGTTTACAGTTCAGATTTATCATAGGGTACACCATATTATGCAATGCAACACAATTCATTCAGGCAGTTGTAGCCAGACTTCTTCAAGCTATATGTGTCATCAATGTTTATACACAAAGGTCAGCTCTACATTTAATATTGTTGCAGAGATTGTTCTTGGTTCAATCTTGTATAGGATCATATCTTTTAATTTATCTATATGGTTTTTGAATCTCAGATTTTGAATGAGTTGTTGTCTTTAGAAGTTGTTGAATATGCGTAATTATCAACCATCAATTAGAAATTATGATTAGTAGTCAGATGCTGCAATGTGGGTACGTAACTAAAAACCATGGAATATTGAGTAGTGTTTGAATGTTTCCTTTTGTTCTTTCTTCCAAATGATCACTAAGATAGTTTTTGAAATTTTCATTTTTTGTGGGTGTAGATGAGCGTTTCTAAAGCAAGGGAAGTTTGTCAACATTGGTGGACGAAGGAAGCTCTAGAGAGACAAGTAAACCACACGGTTTTGATTCTTATGAACAAGAGAAATATTGGTTCTACATTTTACTACATATTTTTGTATTTTATTTTCACAATAGGAAACATGAATTCATTATGATGGTTTCCATTATTGTTATGGGCATTTTATGTCATGCATGTATATTTTGTATTATATTTTCACATTTAAACATGCATTTATGAATAATAAGTATAATTTTTAAGTGTATTAAATTTGTTTTTTCATCTATCATTTTATTTGTATTCGTGTTTCAAGTGTGTAACAAAAATATATTTTTTAAGTAACAAAATTAAATCCATAACAAATAAATATTTATTAAAATTAATAATTATTATAAAATTGAATAATACTGTTTAAAAAAAACATTGCTAACAACGACGGTTATAAATTAATGGTAAAACCATCTTTAAATATGTGAAAAAACAGAAAATTTTAAGACGGTTGTCACGTAACTGTCCTAGAATTACACATTCGAAGACGGTTCTTCCAGTGAACCGTCTTTGAATACACAACTTTCTAAGACGGTTGTACATAAAACCGTCTTCGTATCGACATTTCTAAGATGGTTGTTTAAAAAACCGTCCTCGTATATTACTTTCTAAGACAGTTGTTTAAAAAATCATCCTCGTATCTTACTTTCGAAAACAGTTGTTCTAGAGAACCGTCGTGAATGACTTATTTTTTATCTTTTTTTAAAAAAACTACGACGGTTGTTTTAAACAACCGTCTTTAAATAGTGCAAACAAAGACGGTTCTAGAACCGTCGTTGAAAATCATCATTTTCTATAATATAGGATACGACGACGGTACAACCGTCGTAGAAGACCGGCGTTGTAGACTTGTGGTAGTGGTTTTCGCTTGTAGGAAGCGATGTCTGAGGTTGCTATTTGTGATAAGTGGCTTGATGCTAACAATTGTCAATGAAGAAAAGCAGGTTTTTATGGATGGGTGGTTTGGAGTTAATTTTGTGGTTTTGAAGTGATTGGCATGCAGGGGACAGAGCAATATCCATGAGGACGAAGTAGTGACTTCTGTAATAATTGTTGCGGGCAGTGGGTTACAAAGTGTTTGATTTGGGTGCGATAATTCTCATCAGTGGAGGGAAGCGGGATGCACCTTTGTGAGTTTCATAAATAACCAAATGTTGTGAACCTTTTTGTCACATATCCCGATGTTGAACAGTGTATGAGAGATAGAGAGCACTTGCTGGATCAATTTCATTGGTGGTAGAGTTGGGTAGATAGCATGTATTTTTGTTGCTTTCTTGATCTAATACTACTTAACCAATGAGAAGCGCATAGTCAATTGGGGTTGATGTATGTAACATTCTAGTACCTCTGGTACCTTCCTGTATATTAATATACTTACATTTGCTGAGCAAAAAAAAAAAGGTTTAACTTTAACATCTAGAGTTTAGATTCCGTATTTTAAGGAAAGGTTTGTCTACATTTGTACTAAGTTGTAGCTTTCACGAGATATTTGGAATCAAGAATCTGGATTTTAAGGAATGAAAAATATAATAACCTAGGCTTTTTATAAAAAGGAGTAAAAGAAATAAACATTTAAATTTATAAAATTCTGTCGCAAAAGCCTTAGTGACGGATTTAGCGACAGAATTAGTAACGGATTTAGCGACGGAGTCTGCGCCATGAGCGCCAAAGTGGCGCCAGGAGCGCCACAGATGTTAGAAATTGGCGCCAGGAGCGCCAAAGTGGCGCCAAGGGCGCGACATGTCGGTCAGGACTAGTATAAAAGGTCATTCACGCGATTTTTCTGAGGAAAACACTGTTTTCCTTCTTCCTCTGGCCCAGGCAGCCATTGATGGGCATGGGAAGCTCCCTAACTTCATCATACCTCACCTAAACACTCCTAATCACCAATAAACATGATTGGAACCTTGTGAGAGCTAAATTCCAGCCCGAGAATTGAAAGAAAGCCCAATTCCATGAGGAACCTCAGAGAGCTGAGTTCTGAGAGGAGAAGAAGGCGGTTCTTGGACGCTAGAGCTGGGAGGAGGGATTCTCCGGCCTTTCCTCAGCGGTTTTGAGGTAAGAAACTCATCTTTCACCAGTTAATTTGTGAATTGGGTAATGGGGTGAATAGTAAACCATCTGTAATAGGGCTGGAATTAGGCTTAGGTTCTTTAGAAAAGTATGATCAGGAGGTTGTCTTGAGTAATATGGGATTTTGAAATTGGAATTCTGATGAAGTTTTGGTTTGAACTTGAGATTGGTATGAGTAGGAAAAGAGTGAATGGATAAGGGGTTCTGAGGTAGAAATGAACCCAAGTGCCTATATGAGAATTGTTCATGGGGCCAAATAAACGGTGAATATGCATTAATATGTTTGATTTGGTCAGGATTGATAACTGGTAACTTATGAGCTAATTGACCATCGGATTGTCTAATATAGAGTCTTAAAAAGACTCTGAGGCCATGGTCTGGCTGAGAATAATCCTATTAAGGATCTGTGAGTGACTGATAAGATGATTAGACCGATAACTCTAAGCTAGACGATTGAGAGATTGCAGAAAGGAATTAAGTTTCCTTTCATTTCAACGGTAGAGTACCGTTGTTAGATACTTGGTATTAAGATTTGTAATGTTGACTGTGCTATTTGATTGCCAGAGGGCGAGACACAAGGAGGTCAGTAGCATGGACCAACCAGCTGAAGAATGAGGATAAAGCACGACCATACCAGGTAAGCTCAGTGTTCTTTGGAGTGATTTCCCTACTTGGGGTCACTGTTTTCATTAGTTATGTACCTTATGTGATAATGAACACTAGATTAGTGTTCTGATTGATGTTAGTATGACATGATGATGAGATGGACACTGTACTAGTGTCATATGATTCATGATAAACCTAACACTGTGATTGTGTTAGGAATGATATTGGCTAGCTGATAGATATGTCAGACAGGAATATGATAATTAGTGTTAACTAAACACTAGGATAGAAGATGAGATGTGTTGGGGTATAAGAGAAATACCCGTGATATTCTAATGATTGATGAACACTATACTAGTGTTCTGTGCCTGATGATAAGCTAACA
>PYAF01005678.1:187352-212238 GCA_007407185.1 Glycine tomentella
TGATAATTAGTGTTAACTAAACACTAGGATAGAAGATGAGATGTGTTGGGGTATAAGAGAAATACCCGTGATATTCTAATGATTGATGAACACTATACTAGTGTTCTGTGCCTGATGATAAGCTAACACTGAGATAGTGTTATGCTGTGTACTGATGATAGTACTGTATGACACACTAGGCACAATGATGTTGTGAGTTGTTGATATATGTGTTGAGATATATAAATGTTGAGGAACATGCCATTATGGCATGTTGGTATTGATTTTAGATTGACACTGTGAAAGTGTCATGCTTTGTCTTGATTATGTGATTAGGTGAGCATTCTCTGGCCAGAGAATAGTGGACTATGGACCCCTTTGGGAATGTGTCCACTCGGTGGATGATCTTCCTTGGGATAATCCATAGGCGTCCATGTAAACCCTAAGTAGACGTGCCCACTCGGTGGATGATCCTATTCAGGTATTAGACGACAAGTCCTGAGTAGATGTACCCATTCGGTGGATGATCCTATTCAAGCATAGATTGAGTGAGTTCTGGGTAGATGTGTCACTCGGTGGATGATCCTATCCAGGTACTCAGTGTGACGTCCTGAATAGATGTGTCCTTCAGTGGATGATCCTATTCAGGTACGTAGTGTGAAGTCCTGAATAGATGTGCCCTTCAGTGGATGATCCTATTGAGGCAATGTGAATGGATTGTATATGTTTGTTTTAGGCTGCTATGTGCATGCAGCTTGTTCATGTGAGCCGTGAAGGCTGTTTGTATGATGAAAACCTCAGGTATTGACTAGTGTCAATGAGACCCTGGGGATGTGTGCTTGTTAGATGAGCTTCTTAGGCAGAGGCAATAAGTCCTAAGATAGGATACCTGTTAGATGATCATTCCCAGACTATGAACTAGGTGTACTCTCAGTCGGTATAATGGATTACCAATGTGGATGATATATATATATATATATATGTGTGTGTGTGTGTGTATGTGTGTGATTGAGATGTGATATGAAATGAGAAAGCCTAAATGGCTGATAAATATATGGTAGTTGATGAGAGAGATCAGATGGCTACTGTTAAGCCTAGCTAGTGTATTATTCTATGAAAGTGAACTAGGGGGAGGAAAGACCTCCAAGAACCCTGAGTTTACTGAGATTTTTATCTCACCCCGTGTGGGGTTTATGTTGCAGGTGTATAAGCAAAGAAGATAGTTTCCTTGGTGAGAAGCCAAAAGAGTCCAGCACTGTATGCTACTTGGATTAGAGTCCGAGATCGTTGAGGTAGTCTTCTGTCTCCTATCATATCTATAAAGATATGGTCTATATCTGCCTGACTTTGTTTTGTTATCTGGATCAATAAGGGCTAGATGTAGCTAAATTTGTGACTTTGTTTATGTGCATGTATTTGTACCATACGTAATGTATCAAGAAATACGATTCATATATGCTTCCGCAGTTTATTTTGTGCTATTCTGATATGGTAATAATGTTAATACACCGGGTGCACACGGGGTGTTACAGAAAAAATGAAAATTAACATTATGAGACTTTGGTCATGTGTGACGTGATCCCTTTGTCTTTGTTCTTGTGTTAAAAGTTGACAGAATAAATCACTAATTAGCACATGATTAATTTGTTTCTAAAACTACCCTAAAGATAAATGTAAGTTAGTACCTCAAATTTAAATTGTGTAACACGGTCCTGACTTATAAAAAGTCTATAATTAACGCTCAACAATTTATAAGTGTATAAGATAGTTCATAATTTTTTTCTATTAAAAAATAACAATTTATCATAGGACTAGTACATAACTCATTTTATTTTAAAATTATTTCCATTACTTAGACTTTCATGAATTATCTTTGCTAAAAAATGGTAAAATGGAGAGATACCCCAATACTACTCGTAGGATCCAATGATATGTTAGGACTATTAGCAGAGATTTACTTAGAAGATTATTATACATGTTTAAATCACAAGTAATTTTATCTAATTATAACTACTCAACTAGTCTCTCAGTACCAAAAGATCACCCCAAAAAGGACCCATCAAGTAGAAAAGACCATTTTTTTAATGTAGGCATGTTTCCAAAACCATTCTTCTGCGGTGCCCAAACTAGAGTATCATGGTTGGCATCAAAGACATTGTCATAGATCCTTCCTTCTTCAATTATGCGAGACTACCTTGAAAAAATTACAAAAAATAATGTTTGAGAAAATATAGGAATTGCAACTCTGACATATGAATAATCAATAATTTGACAATTGGGGAAATAAACATTTCTAAAGTAAAAGATATACTTCCTTGATTTCCCTCCACCAGAAGGAAAATATTTCAATTATGACATCTAACTACACTCAACCTCTGACTAAATTACGAAGACATTGCAACCATTTAATTTTACAACTGGAACAGAGTAAATAAACTATTATGTTTTCATACCAGCTCACACAGTGATACTCATGGAATCTGATAAACCATGTTGTACTTTTATGTCCTCATTTCATCAAACATTGGCCAAGACTTAATACTAGTGGACAAGAATTTAGCACCATATCTGAATCACTCTTGTGCAACTATAATCAATTTGGTACAGACAAACAACAGCATAAAAGCTAAAGAGCAGAGACATGAAGTGATCAATAAATTCGGATTTCAAATTACAATAAGTCAAAACAAGATTAGTTTCAAGAAATGGAGGATCATTGGCAGTAAACATGTTAGAAGAAAGAATATCTATGAAGATAACATGCATAATCTTACTCATGACTGAGAAATTCCTCAGGGATGCCAAATGCAAGTGGAATGACCATAAAATCCTGTTCAATAAGTGGAACACTTGATCTGCCCGTTCTCATGTAAGAAAATAAGGACCAAAGAAGGACAACAACTCATCTTACATTGACTTGCATATATATATATATATATATATATATATATATATATATACACCGATGTAACTTACATAAACTATTACACCATTCAATAACTTTGAATTGGATAATGTTTTCTTAAAATCCACCGTGAGATTGAAAGTTCCTTTCACATAGATCACATATACAAAATTTCATATCAATCCAAAATTATTTGATACCTCATTCATATAAATTAAAACCAACGTAATATGAACTTGTCAAAATATACTAAAATATGAATCATTTGATTATCTTTTTATTGTTGTTCAATTTTGACAAAGTTTGACACAAACAGTCTATATAATATGTACATGTAATTCCACAGTTGGATCGATAAAAATCACAAAAGTATTCATTTGTAATTTGTAAACGATGAAGAAGCAAGGGGCATGCCATGCTTGGCAGAGATTGACACTAGAATGCCATTCATGAATGCAGAGAATAGAAAACAACTCAAAGAACACATCAATCCTTTTACCTTATGTCCATATAGAAAATCACTCAAACTTGGTCAGATTTGAGGGGATTTGATTTCAAAATCAAATCAATTAGAATAAATTTCTTAACCAAACCAAGTCAAATAATTCTATTTAAAAAAATGGAAGCAATGCTACTTTTAATGATTCCAAACACATTTGAAAGGATTCCATAGAGTATTCCACTAAAGTACATCAAGGAAAGACAAGTAATTTCTATCATTTGAAAGTCTCTTCCAGTTGCAATGATTATTCTCAAAAGCATTGAATCAGATAAGACAGTCATTAACAAAACCTCCAAACTAACGGCTTATCACAGTTCATCCAAAAGATGAAATGCAGAATTACATAGTAGTTGAATCACTCAATCCATTTATTAATACCTAAAGTTGTGAGCTGCATAAAGCAATGGTTGATTGAACTCCACATAATTCAGAAAATAGTAACAAAAGAGTAATGTACCTGATGTCCACTCCCCCAGATGAGATGTGCTGAAACATTCTTGGAAACCCAATTTTCAGCTGCTTACGTACTGTTAGCCATTGTGTAGAGCATGACATTTGGTATACCCACCATCACCTGAATCCCAGACTTCTTTAGAGCATTTAAAATCAGGGTGAGCATCAAAAGCTTAAACTTTTTAAAACCATTGTCCTTTAGCATTTTAACCACAGTGGATGGTGGCAAAGGGTGTGTTGCTTGTGTGCCCCGATGAACACCAATTCCACTCTCCAAACCCACCAACAGTCCAGCAAAGAACACAAGAACAAGGCACCCCCTAAACTTTCCACCCCATCAACTCCACAAACACTGAACCAAGATAACCAGAATCAAGACCAATAGAAAATCAAATCCATGCTCTTTTGTAAAGTATATCAAATTTGAACCTCAAAGCTGGTTTTTTTATCCCTGGGTTTCAACAAGCATGTTGATTTATTCTGCAACCAGCCTTGAAATCAAAGTGGAAAAGTTTAGAACACAACAGGGTGAATCAGTGACACAAGCAAGATCAAATTTATGGAAAGTGCCAAGTAAAGGCCCTGGATGGAAATTCTCAGAAAGTAAAAAAGTTGAGGCATTTAAAAGCAAAGCAGAAAAGCTAGGAACAGATCTCTGGATACCAGAAAACATTTTTCTATTTAAGCGCTTTAGCTGATTAGCTTAGCTGCTTCCAAAAAACAGTAACTAGAGAAAAAGAGGAGGGGATGAATACAAGACAAGGATGGAGAGAGAAACTGGCATTATTGCATTATGAGAGATAAGTTTTATGGTAGAGAATCTTTTTTCTTTGGGTGAAATGAGGATGTTAAGGTGGATGTGCGGATACACGAAGATGGATAAGATAAGAAATGAGGATATTCGACGAAAGGTATCAGTGGTACCAGTATGTGAAAAGATGAGAGAGCATAGATTGAGATGGTTTGGGCATGTTATGAGACGACCATTAGATGCTCCTGTTAGAACAAGAGTATGTTACCAAGAGCTAGATACAAAGAGAGGTAGAGGTCGACCAAAACTTACCTGGGGAAAGGTAGTTAAACAAGACATAATGGAGTGGGATTTAGATTGGCGGACGGTATGTCTTAGGACGGAGTGGAGAAAAGCTATAAGTCTGATGGAGGGTTAAACCCTTTAGTAGTTCTATGTTCCAGTTGTTCCCTGTTTTAATTCTTTTCTTCCTCTTTTCTCTTTTCCTCTCACCATTCTTTTATATTTAACTCTGTTTCTCTCTTTTACTTTATTTTCGATTTATCATTGGGTTCATCTACCACCGACCCCAATTAATTTGGGTTAAAGGTGCTGTTGATGTTGATGTTGATGATGTTGAAGTATGTACCAAGCATCAAGAATCTGTTCATGGAAGTTAACACAGCAAAATTTTGAACCTAAAATTTCTTGTCATAAAATGGATATAAACAAGAAAAAATAACAATAATTACAGCCTCTCAAATCATTTGATCAATAGTTAATACTCAAAACCAAAATCTTCATCACCACTACAAAAAGATTCAAATATTTATTTGTCTTCATCATCATCCTTGTTGACTACATTTACAATTTCCACTATACCAGTTCTTCATCCCAGCTCAATACATCATCCATGATGAACTCTCCATCTTCGTCATCAAGCAATCTACCATGATCAAGCTCACTTACAATTGTTCATCCTTTCTTTACTTGTGTCATCAATGATCATCGGTTGGGCTTCGATGACCAATTTCACAGATTTTAACACAGCCCCACCTCTCTGGAAGAAGATTTTCATCTGAATCTGAATCTTCATATTCAATATACCAATCATGTTTCGCTATAGTAACCAACCCTACAAACGAATTTGTTGGCTCAGTAGTAAAATCAAGCACACAATGTTCCACTGGGGTAGTAGCAATATCAGAATAATTCACTGCATCCACAGTGCGGAAAGCTGCAAAAAGAGGATGTTTGACTCGGCGTGTGTGAAATGCTGACATTACATCCTCAATATTTCTCCTTAGAATAGCATATATTACATCTCCATGAGCATTAAATGTTATTGTTGTTTGATCTAATGAAGGTACACTATGAAGCAGCCTGAACTTGCGCAGATCCCACACTTCAGAGTTTATAATAACCTGGTTACAACAAAACATTTTTTGACATTCAATAAAAAGATCATTCAAAAATGCCACATTATCTTTCAACCAACCCAAATTAGATCTACAAGAACTTCTGTGAAGGGTGTGTTTGGTACACCTTAAAAAAATTCAAGAAAATAATTACAGAATTAAGTTGTACTCAAATAGCAAAGGGAAAAAAATCCTAAGTTATAGCATAAAATTTGTCATTACTACTTGTTTGGTAGGAAAAAGAATGCAAGAGGATCAACTTTTAACCTCTGAACCATTTCTTGTTTAATATCAGTATAGATCCTGCATCTTTCAAGCAAAACAATGTCGCAACAGAAAGGCATTAGCACTGCTGCATAGGTGAAACTTTGACCATGCCACAAAGATATAGGGGTTCATTGTTGCCACAGCCCTAACCTCAGCAGCCAAAGCCATCTGTGGCAGCAAAACCCCTTATGGTTTCACCCCTAGTGACCCAAGCCAGAGGAGTTACAGAGAAAGCCATCTCTTCCTGTGCCATAGTCTCAAAGGTGCTGCCTAAAACTTTCTCTACCACGGCACACTCCCTACTGTGGAAGGGAAGAGAAACTACTACCTGACAGAATGATCACCATTCATTGGTTAAAGTTCTTATCAACAACCACCAATCAGTTTGTTGGTACCAATTGCATGATTTGATGGCCGTGACCATTGGTGGCAAAGACAACGAAGGATGGTGAAGCTATGAGGTACAAAATAGGGGGAAAGTTCTAACCTAGTGAAACTACAGTAACATTTACCCCCCAAAATTGGAAAAAATCAGACAATATTACTCCCCTTAACTTTTCACCTCTCCTTTACAAGTAAAGCAAACATAGTCACTTTCATCAAAATTTACTGCTATAACCACCTACCAAAGCAAGTATCAACCCTTCTCTATATCTCTTATTCCCCTTAACTGAGACTCATCAGTCAATGTCAGAGTAAGTAGCATACCTATATTTTCTACCTAACTTTACAGCATACATTCTATTTTGTAAGACAGGTGCAAGATTAGGAATACCTCATTGCCAGCAGGATGAAAGACTCCACCCCCAAAGTCTGTCAACTGATCAAAATGATGAACAGGCCCAGAAACCCTCAGGTACCACAAGACACCATTCCAAAGCAGCATTGAGTCAGAATGGCTAAAATGGATTGGAGAATAAAGATGACCCCTACCTGCAAAATTTGTAGAAGTATCTAACAACGTAGACTCTAGCTCACATGTTTCGATATCATATAACATGATTTTCCGTGGTGCAGATTCCGATGACAAGGCTGCAAAAACATTCCCTGAGTGGCTAAACCTGGCAGCCTTGCATCCATGAAATAAATGGATTACATTTTTGTATTCATCCCAAACATTGTCATTTAAAAATGATGAAACATCCCACAACTTTACATCTTCAGAACTTGAAGAAAGCAACAGCTGGCAGTCAGCAGAAATATAAGACTGAATAAGTGTCAAGGGATCTCTGTGACATTCTTCATAATGATAGGTGTCGTCATGGTGCTTCAACGAAGTAGTATCCCAAAATTGGATGTCTCCACTGTTGTTTCCAACAGCAATAAAAGGAGTCCCCAAGAAACGTAATGCCTGTTAACGAGTAAACATCAGCAGCAGTGCCCGATGGTCTGAATTGGCTATAAACAAATTTACGATCCCTGCGATTGCCATGTACATGATACATAAATTTAAATTCACATGTACCAAGACGAGATGTCACATTAGAAGGGGCATCAAGACTTTGCTTGGGTTCAGCACAAACATGAGGGTGCAAAAGAGAAAGTGATGGAAGAGTGATCATAGGAGTTGGGCACTGGCAATGCTGATGCTGCAGATACTGAACCACTAGAGAATCTAATGTTACACGTTCTGGGTTATTGGGAAGATGATCATTAATTACCAGAGAGGATGGTGTAATCTGACCTAGAATTGACATACTGCTCTGACTCTCACCCACATAATCAGCTGTACATGGCCCTTGTTGATTTCTCAGATTGGAACTTGGTGTATAAAGTGCAGTGGCATCAGTCTGCAGGCTACTTTTACGTATCACACTTGGTGTTGGACAAATAGGAGAATGAAATCCTAGATCCCCAACATTCAATCGCTTTCCAGATGATGACGACACTCCTACATCCTTTAAATCAGATAACTTATGTTTCATTGGCAAGATTATTGGAGTCTCACACTGAGATTCAACATCCTTATCTTCTGCATTAAGATTTAATTTCTTAGACAGAAATCCTGGAACTCGAGCAGAAGGCCACTGAAGAAGTATTGGAGGAGCTTCCTGTGAGTAGGGTTGTTGCACAAGAGAAGATGGGGCAACCAATGTTGGCAAAGGTTTCAACTGTGCCTCTTTAAGCAACATTGAAGCAGTTTGTAACAATCCAGATGCCAGTAGGTGTTCATGAATTTGGAGCAAAAGGTCACTGATTATTCAAAGATAACAAAAACATTCAGATGGGAGGATGAAAATAAAACTACAAATATATGGGAAAATTCAGGAAAGGACAATCATAGAAAAACACTGAATACCTTGGAAGGTACGTTATAGGGGTGGCCGCAGCTATAGCTTCTATTTCAACCTGCCTTAAGGTAGGACTAGCTCCATCAATCTACAAATATAACTTCTACACATATATTAATACTGCCGTCACAAAGCAAGAATCATTATTAGGCTATCTCGGTTTAAGCAACCAACTTAGAAAAACCACGTGATCATTATCCCCGAATATGTAAAACTAAAATCTAAAGACGTAATTGTACTACAGTCATGTTGAAACACTATAACCATGCGATATATGCCCTTGATTCTAAGGTGACTGGCATATGGACAAGAAACAGACAAACTATGAGGAAGTTATTGAATATGAGGAATATATCTGTTCAGAGTAACTAATTAGGAATATTAGTTTGCTACAAATTAGCTCTATATCCTCAACCTCGGGCATAAAAAAATCACACTTTTTTTTAAGAAAAATCGAAAAGGGAAAAAATATGTATATAAAAAAGAGGCAATTGATGATATGATATTGTGTGCATGGAAAAACCATTAATCCTGTTCAATCCAACAACAGAATTCAAAGCTTTATTAGTATCCTCACACAGCGTTGAAATCAAACAATTAAATAATGAGAAGCGTATATGAAATATATGATTCTTTTCGTGATGGCGAGGCAGAGAAGAAGCAGAATTACGGAAAGGAAGTTGGTGAATTTGGGCGGAAGAGAGAGGTTGAAGAAGGTCGTGGAGTTGGTCGATTAGGTTTGAGACGGTGGGGTGGGCTTGGAAAATTGGGTCTTCGAGTTCGATTTGGAGGGAGCGTATGCACTTGCTCAGCGCCCTAAGGGATGAACCGTCCCAATCTACGCTCGTCGACATTCTAGAGTAATAGAGTCAGAGACAGAGTCAGTTTGCACTGCAGTGTAGTGGAGTGTTTTTAAACATAAACAGGGCCTTGTGTTTTTTATTTGAACAGGGAGAGAAGGCAGAGTCAAGTTTCACGCAGTATTTAAAAAAAAAAAAAAAAAATATATATATATATATATATATATATATATATATATTGGTTGTCAAATTTATTTTTAGGTTGGAATTTGATCTTTAATTTTTTGGAATCAATTTAATTTTCTAATTTTTAAAATTAATTTAATTTAATCATACAATTTAAATTGGACCAATAATATTAAGAAATCACACTTTATAAATGTTTAATATCACTTAGTGACACTTTCAAACCACCACAAAACACATATTTAGACAAAATGATCATTCAAATTAATTTAGACGACAAGATCCAATTGAACTTATTTTAAAAATTAAAGGATCAATTTGAACCAAAAAAATAAAAAAACTAAATCAAACGTAAAAAATAAATTAAAAGATAAAAATTAATTTAACCTTTTTTTCCTAGGTTAACATTCATTTGGGTAAGAGACTAACACTCTAGTAATATATTATTATTGTTGTGTCAAGAAAATTTTATCTATGATAAAAAAAATTTATATACTTATAAAATTCAAGTTTTACATAATATTAGCTTTTGTTTTGTCCTTGAAGACAGAGATGTCTAACTGGATAGCTAGTAGGTTAACTTCGAATTAAAGAATTCTCTGCAAGGTATTTATAGAAGAGATACCCTTAGGTTAAGGAGATCACCATGCACTTTGATGTTGATACGGCGTTTAGCCAATGGGAATAAAGTGTGTGCACAATGACAGCATATAATATAGTCGAGAGAGAATGAATATAACGTGTGAGCGTACCTCTTATTTATAAGGGTGTTACCTCTAGGTTAGTTGCTGCCACTTCTTGATTGGATAAGCTAGAATCCTTAATAGTATCTTGATTTTATAAATATTTTATCTCTTTTGTTCTATCATTTTCAATATTTTATTTTATTTTTGTTTTTGATGTGGGATTTGATTATTTGATACCTTCCTAAATGGAATTCTAACATTTATGGAATCTACTACCAATTTATTTGTTTAGTGGTTGAAATGGCATAAGATATACTTATGAACATTTAAGAAAAGGAGGATAAAAACATGATAATCTTTAATCGTATCTAATGTTTAGTGTGTATGAAATAATAAACTAGATAATCATAAAAATATGTTCAAATTTTTTTAAAAAAAATATTATTACATTATAATTACCTATAAATTATGTTTTAAAAATTGTGAAAATTTTTATGCATTTAATTTTCTTATAATTATAAACAAATTAAATTAGTTTTTTAAACTCGTCAAATATTTTTTAAGAGTGTAAACGAGTCAAGCACCAGACATTTAGACTTGATTCATGAAAAAATATTGGTGACATTTAGCTTTATTTAAATGAATTAAACTAAAACCTTGATTTGACTTGTTAAAAAAAGAGTTTGAACTTAAGCTCATTTATAATTAATTTTTTATTTTGTGAAAAATTCCTTAAATTATTTTTTAATTTTATCTATTTAGTCTTCAATATAATATTTTAATAGATAATATTTTATAAATAGAAATATATGTTAAACATGTGATATTATATATATATATATATATATAACACATCACCTTCTTTAAATATTCACTAAAACTTAAACTTGTACGATGACAAAATTATCAAAATATTGTGCCTCGATGATAATCATATAAGTTGACTTATTCATTTAAGAAGCGTAATTTATTATCTTGAAACTTCCCTTCAAACTTTTAGATTGGAAGAAAAAATTCAAAATTTTATATACAAATAATAGATGCTGAAGAAGTCCAGCTAGTGATGAAGCTTTATATTTACTACGCTAGCATACATGACATGCTACCACAAATTATGACACTGTCCTTTTCATACCCTTCCAGTACAATGACTGGGCAATTCGTCTATAACTTTTGTATACTCCTGAATGTTCCCCTGAAAGAGATGAATGAAACTCTTGCAATAGCCTGGAAATCCAAGCTAAAGTTGCTACCAATACCAATTTCCCCTTGTAGTACAGCCTGTCATGTTCCAATGTGTACTTCCCATGGCTGTTAGGATCTTGTTTGATCTCCTCTATAATTTTTATTAGTATTGGATCAACTTGTACCTCTTTATCTATCTCAGTTATATCCTACCAATATGGCCTAGATAAAACTAGTAATTCCTTTTCCTCATCCTTCCGACAAAGTGCATCAGTCACTTTATTGGTGGCCCCAACCTTGTATACAATATCAAACTCATACCCAAGCAACTTGGCTAGCCAATTTTGTTGGTTCTGAGTAGTGATCCTCTGTTCCAGCAAGTATTTTAAACTCTTCTAGTCTGTATAGACTGTGAATTTCTGTCCCAATGCAAATTTTCTAAGGAAAAAGGCTGCAATGTTGAATTCATAGCACATCGAAAAGTGGCTGATGCATTTGTTAATCCAAATGGAATTACTATACACTCATAATGCCCTTGATGAGTTCTAAAAGTTGTTTTTGGAATGTCATCCTTATTCATTCGAATTTGATGATACCCCGCCCTTAAATCTATTTTTGAAAAATTCTTGGCTCCATTTAATTTATCCAGCAGTTCTTCAATGACTGGAATTGGAAACTTGTCCGGTATAGTAACTTTATTAAGGGTCTTGTAGTCTACACAAAATCTCCAGCTACCATCTTTCTTTTTTAACAAGTATTACAGGACTAGAGTATGGGCTGTTACTAGGCCTAACAGTGCCCGATTTTATCATATCAACTACTTGTTTTCTTTTGTAAGTAAGGGTACCTGTAGGGTCGCACCTTGACTAGATGCACCCCAACTTTGATTGGAATTATGTGATCCACCTCTCTGCTGCAGCCGTTGTGGTTCTGACCATCTCCTAACCTCACCTTATAAGGTTGTTTGGGTTCAACCTTGAGTACTTTTTCTCTATTTATATCTAGACAAGGTTAGAAATAAATGCATCAGAATCTCGAGTGGTTGGTTGAATGGAATAAGACAGGGTCTCGAATCTGACAGGATGCAGATTCAAACCCCTACTTGTCTTTTTGTGATAAGGTAAATGTAAGTTCCTCTTTAACCTCTCTTTGAGCCTGGAAGGTTCTCTAAATTTTTGTTTACCAGGAAAAAATGTATTAGAAGGAAAAAAGTTGGGTAGTATCTATTGTAGAAAAGAAGATAGAATATTCACATAGGTGGTTTGGCATGCATGGGGAAGACTAGTAGAATCCTCATTAAGGAGATTAAATCGGATAGAAGGTAGCCTGGCATCTAGAGGCAAAGGTAGGACTAGGAAAAATTATAGGAGAATCGATTAAGAATGATTCAGAAGTTAATAATTTGTCTATAGACATGATTTACGGTAGAACATTAGGTGTTGTTTGATCTATGTAGTCGACCCCGCCTTGTGAAAAAAGGCTTGGTTGTTGTTGTGGTTTCTAAAATGTTTTCAGGCATATTTGATTGCTCCTATAATTTTAGGCCCCAGTTCTGCTGCAGCTTCTAGAGAAACTGAAATGGAGCAATAATCCTTTCTACCCTCAGCTAAATGTTGTATGCTAAATTAAATAAAAGGATATGAATTTGATGGCTTTGAAACTTGCTCCTTTTAACATTATTCAGTACCCACATTGCTGGTTCCAATCTTGTTAGCTGCACTAAAAACTCAGATATGCAGAATTCTAACAGATTGATAACTATTTTGGATTTTCTTTTAGCAAAATTTTTATGTTTTTGTACCCCAAGTTTCATAATCTGAATAGAAAATTATTTGATGGTTGTTGACAGCTATTAATGGTTGATGGAAACGGAATACTTCATCCCCGAGGCAAGTGCTTTACACGAATATTTTGCATCCCCCTTATAAGAGTCATGCACAAGATTTTTCTGATTGATGAATTTTTTACTTTTCTTAAAAATGTCATACTTTAGAAGAATTTACTTAGCTTTTATGAATATGATATCTAGGTACTCTTATTATTATTCAATTTTTGTTGGATAAAATAGAAATCTATTAGCTTTCATGTAAGGAATAGTTTCTTATATTTTACTGGTCTGTTAAACTAATGGAGTATTGTATCAATTGTTTTCCTTAATTGATATAATGGTTGGCTGTTGTTTTACTATTTGATCAATTTGCATCATTGAATAGCAGTTGATGTTTGGTGTAACTGAAAACTTGAGAGGCAGTAAGCGCCAATTTTCACTCATGAAAGAAATTACTCCCATTGATAAAACATTTCTGGCTATACTTCATAATTCATAGTGTACCCATCCCCGCCAAAGGACTTTTATGATTCAATTTCATATTTTAGTTCTATTCTTTTTAGACGGAACTATCTTCCTGGGAAAGTTGAAGTCGTTTTAAGTTCTTCTGAATATGTTATAATTGATTTAATTTATCATGTAAAGTTTTGCTTGCTACCTGCGTTTAACAGAGCATTTCTTTAACATTTAACTTTTGCAGGTTTTGGGCTGGCCTGTCATCTTGGAGTTGAGGCCAATCTCCCAACAATTGGGATTGGAAAGAATGTTAGTATTGATAGTATCACTTACTGATCTCTCAGCTCATGTATTCATTAGCCTTCTATAGATTTTCACTTGTTTCTCGATCAATTCTGAGATTCAATAGTTATTTTTTGTAGTTAGGATCTAGAAATACTGAATAAGTGCTTGAATTCTTTAGCTGTAAGTTACAGTTGCATCATGTGGATGGTCTTACTCATTCTAGAGTGAGAGAACTTCTTGGAGCTGAAGAAAACTGTTGTAAAGATTTTATAAATTTGGTGGGTTGTTCTGGGCGTATATGGGGAGTGGTGAGAACTTGAATTAATGGTTCTCCACTTGTCCTTATTTCTTATAATAATGATGTGCTGACAATAATGACAATCATATGCCATTACAATAAGACTGTATCGTATTCATGGAAAACAATTTATTAAATGTTATCAAGCATAACTTACATAAGCTGCTAAAATCCAGTTTTGTGTTTTTATGCATTTTTATTGATATATTGATTTGTCATGCTCAAACTTTCTTATTTTCTTGCCACACTTGCGTCCAGGCCATGAGATCTACACAGGATTCCATAAAACCAATATTTATATCAATTGGTCACAGGATATCATTTCAGACTGCCATTATGATTGTTCAAATGACTTGCAAGTACCGTGTGCGTGAGCCAAGTAGGCAGGTGAAACTCTTTGCCATTTGAAAGCATGTAACATCTACTGAATTTCAAATAAATGTATAATACATATATCTTTCGTCACTGATGAAAATTAAAGAAAGAATACACGAACCATACCTGTAAAGGGAACATTTCTAGTTTTGATCCTTTATCTCCTATTAAGCTAATATTGACTATTTTATGGAAGTTGTTGCTGGTTTATTGCAATAGGCCATTTGCTGCTTAATTCATACTTTGATTAGATAATTTATTTGGTTAGATTTTCCATCATATAACTTCTGCTGGAAACATTTTGTTCTTAAAAAAAACCATAAATCACAAGCTGTATTCCAATTCTTGGAAATCAAAAGTACCCAGTCCTTACAACCCTATTTGAACTGCAGGCTGACATAAGATCTAGAGACTACATTCGGAAGCTTGAAGCAAATGCCAAAGTAAAGTAATTTCACTCATATGGTATGTCACTGTCAACTTGTTACTACTTAATACATGCTATCATGAATTAAGTTAGACACCTGTATGGTGTGAAAGTGGTCACTGCAACGTTAATTTTCAAGTCCAGAGATGTAAATGAATAGACTCAGTTATATTATGCTTTCAAACCATATATATGTACAGCCTTGAAATCGAATGCATAAAAGTATCATTGAATACAATCTTCATCTTTAATGTTGAATGTACAGAATTTTTTTCTGTTACCTCTTGCACTCTCCTAATTCTCATTATGGATCTTGATGTCTTGAAATTTTTTGTATCTCTACTATACTTTATAATGCTGTTAAATTTACAGGGGTTTTCTTGTTGTTTTTCTTTTTTAACTGTAAAATGTAAATTTGTTTCAGGTTTAAGTTTTTAACCTGTTAAATAATGAAAAAGCTAGCCATGTGAGATGACAATAACAAGTTGGGCTGCAAGGGACACAAATGAACATGATAGAACCATCACAATTCATCAAGTGGTTAGAAACAATGCCAGTGCCAGTGGATTTGCTTATAGCTTCATTGAATGATCCATTTCACCTCATAGGATTACATAAGGACTTAACATTCCATCCATTAGCATAATTATATCTGAACCACTCATGTAAAAGAGTGATGATATATACACAACAAATCACTCTCAAAATAGAACTATTTGCTAGCTAGCATTCTTTGTAGTGTAGAAGCAGAATTTTATTCTTATAATTTTTTTGGGTGAGAGTTGATAGCATCTATCACATAACTAGCACATGAATAATTTATTTTTAAAACTAACCTTAAGATAAATGTAAATTAGTAGCTTGACTTTAAATTTTGTGACTTAGAGCAATTTCAACGGGAGTTTCTCTGCTGATGTGAGAAGGAAAAGCAACTCAAGAAACGAAAATCTTCCGTTGGAGAGAAACTTGTAGAGATTCCATAGCTTTTTCGGGTTTTTCTGCATAGCACTCGGTGCTCTTCTATTTGGTAGGTCCATGGTACAGTTTTTTTGCTTTATAATATTTATTTAATTGTATATTTATGTAACATGAATAATAAAACATTAAAAAATAGATATATTGTGGGATCCATTTGAGAAATTTTAGTTGATTTTTGGTTGGAGTAAAATTTTTAATAAGTTCTTTAAAATAAGAAAAGCAATTTGGTATTATAGGAAAGTATGATATATTATTAAAAAAATGGAAGAGAAAATTTGGTGAGTTTTTGAGTTGGAGATGATGCTCTTAACCCTAACTTTTAAAAAGTGTATATTTCAATGTTTATTATTTTATAAGTGTACAAGATAGCCCATAATTTTTTTCTATTAAAAATTAGTAACAATTTGAATGAGTTCTTTAAAGTAAGAAAAACAATGTGGCATTATAGAAAAATGTGATATATTATTAAAAAATAGAAGAGAAATCTTGGTGATTTTGAGTTGGAGAAACTCTTTGCCCTAACTTTTAAAAGTAAAAATTTCAATACTTAAACATTTTATAAGTGTAAAAGATAGACATAACTTTTTTCTATTAAAAATTAGTAATCGATTATGAAACTAGCACATGACTCGTTTTATTTTAAAATTATTTCTATTATTTAGGCTTATTTTTTAGAAAAAGGCAACAAAATGAAGAGACAACTCCATTACAACGGTATGTTAGGATTATCGGTAAAAGTTTACTTAGAAGATTATTGCATTAACCTAAACCATGAACAATTCTATGTGAATGTAACTATTCAACTAGTCCCTAAGCGTGAAAAAATAGAGAAAGTTATCTACCAAGTAGGAAAAGTCACCCCATGATCTCTTATCTACCACACAAGTATTTCACAGGACTCCCTTATATGTCTTATCCAACACATTTCTATTCACTTTTTATTTATTTGATAAGAGCATAAAATTATTTTACGCTATTAATTCATCACCATTAAACACATTATTTTTGAAAAGTGAAATAATAACCAAACCAAAAATCCTATTCTAAAGAACCTCACCAAAAAAGAGCATGGTTAGAAATGAAAGATTCATGTACCAAAAATCACTTTAAAGCCAACATTGTCAACTATTGAACACTACAAAGAAGTCTCTGTGATCTTCAACAAGCTTTACATATATTAGCTCTAACCCACATGATGAATATGAAAAATCAGGCACTGTTGACATTCTCCAAAAATAAATCTAAAATCTTTAAAGGTCACATAAGAGTGAAAAACAAAAGTACAAAGAGTACTATTCTGAGAGACCAAATTCTCCCATTCCCAAGTAGACCAGCAGAATCTGTCTGAATCATGATTTTGAACTTGCAATCTCCAGTTGAAGGATCTTTGTCAGTGACAACAGAAAGGTCGGGGAATTTGCATGCACTGTCAATTTGGTCTTTCACTTGGAAGTAACTATTGAATGCATAAGAAATATTACCACGAGCATCTAAACCACCACATGAAGTTTGATATCCAAGACTTGTGCAATCTGCATTTTGACAAGCATAAGACACACTAGGTGCCACTTGATCACTATTGAGGTTTGCTGAGGTTTTCAAAATGCACCACTTTTTAGGCAGATATGCCACCCCAGTAGCAGCTACTAAGCCATTGGCTCTTGATCCTATGTTAAGCTGGTACTTGGGTTGTCCATCATAGTAAAACAACCCCCAATGTCTTTCAAAATTACCCGGCTGAATGCTTTTGAAATCTTCATCTATGAGACTAAACAAGTAAGCATCCATAGGACCAGGCCTCATCGGTGTCCCTTTTCCGGCAATGTAGCGCGACATGAAGCCTTGGTTGAAGCGTTGCGCATATTGAAGGTTTGCGTTTCTGTCTCCATCTGTAGGCCACCCAACTTCTCCCACAATTATAGGCATGTTTCCAAAACCATTCTTCTGCAGTGCCCACACTAGAGTATCATGGTTGGCATCAAAGACATTGTCATAGATCCTTCCATTGTCATTTATAGGAGACTGAAAGCCATTGAAGAAGGCATAGTCAACAGGAAAATTGGAGTCTGAATAGAGGCTGATGAAAGGATAGATGTTCACGGTAAATGGAGCGTTGTTCTGGCTCAAGAACTTGACAATCTGCACCATGAGATCATGGATGTTTTGCCTGAAGTCTCCATCAGAAGGTACTTGTGTGCTCTGATACACGTCGGCGTTTAGGGGGACAGTGACTTTAACCTGATTGCCTAAACCAGCTTTCAAAAGAGCTGATTGGATGTTTTGAAGAGCTGGAAGTGTTATGGCTTCAAAGGTTCCATTGTAAGTTGACAAGAAAGGTTCATTTCCCACTGCAACATAACTTGAAAAAATCACAAGAAATAATGTTTGAGAAAATATAGGAATTACAACATTGACATAAGAATAGTCATAATTTGACAATTGAGGAAATAAACATTTCTAAATTAGACGACAGGTTTCCTTGATTCCCCTCCTTTGGAAGGGAAATATTTCAATCTTAACTCCCAATGAAAATCAGATCTAACTACACTCGACCTCTGACAAAATTGCGAAGACATTGCAAGTTTGTAACCATTTAGTTTTACAAATGCAACAGAGGAGTAAATAACCATATTATGTTTCTCACCAGCTCATACTGATGGAATTTTATAAACTATGTTCTACTTTTATGTTCTCATTTCATCAAACATTGGCCATGGCTTAATGCTACTACCTCCTTCCCATATCTTTTGATGTTTAAGGTTATTGCACACATAGACCAAGAAATATTTAACGGAACTAAAAATTGTTATATTCTGACTAAAATGACCTTATTTAATACCTTGATCTTTGATATTTGCATCACTAGTAGTGGTATTAAATAAGTGTATATTTGAACTTATCTAAAACGTCAAATGTTTGGGGGGAAAAATAGAAACTCTAAAGCATCAAATGTTTTGGGGAAAAAATAGAAAGCTAAAGCATTAAAAGATATGGGAAGGACCGAAGGAGGTAGTAATTGACAAGAATTAGCATCATATCTGAATCACTCCTGTGCAACTATAATGAATAATCAATTCAGCACATTAAAAAAAAAAAAAAACGAAAGAGACATCAAGTGATCCATAAATTTTGATTTCAAATTACACCAAGTCAAAACAAGACTAGTTTCAAGAAATGGAGGAACCTTATTGCTGTGAAGATCATATTAAAAAAGGATGGTTGAATACTAACTCCAAGGCTTTAAATAGCATGATCTATTCACACAAATATTCATTTATAAACGATGAAGAAACTAGGGGCATGCCATGTTTTGCAGAGATTGACTCTAGAAAGCCATTCATGAAGGCAGAGAATAGAAGGGGAAAAAACATTATTCCTTTTACCTTGTTTCAGTATAGAAAATCACTCAAACTTGGTCATATTTGAGGGGATTTGATTTCTGAATCAAACCAAATCAATTCTACTTCTAATGATTCCAAACACATTTGAAAGGATTCTGTGGAGTATTCCACTTCCAGTTGCAATGATTTCTTCTAAAATTGTTCTGTACCGTTACTTCTCAAAAGCATTGAATCAGATAACACAGTCCTTAACAAAACCTCCAAACTCTCGGCTTAACAAAGTCCATCCACAACATGAAATGCAGAAATTGCATTATAGCTGAATCACTCAATCCATGTATTCATACCCTAAGTTGCGAAAAGCAATGGTTGATTGAACTCAAATCATATAATAGAAATAGAAGGGTAATTTACCTGATGTCCACTCCCCCAGATGAGACATGTGCTGAAACATTCTTGGAAACCCATTTTTCAGCTGCTTGCATATTGTTAGCCAGTGTGTAGAGCATGTCATTTGGAATACCCACCATCACCTGAATCCCAGACTTTTTAAGAGCATTTAGAATATCAAGGTCAGCATCAAAAAGTTTAACTTTCTGAATACCATTGTCCTTTAGCATTTTCACTATAGTGGATGCTGGCAAAGGGTGTGTTAATTGTGTGCCCCAATTAACACCAATTCCATTCACTAAACCCACCAACAGTGCAGCAAAGAACACAAGAACAAGGCACCCCCTAAGCTTTCCACACCCCATCAACTCCATAAAAACTGAATCAAGATAAAGGCCAATAGAAAAATCAAATCTATGCTCTTTTGTAAGAGTATATCAAATCTGAACCTCAAAGGTGGGTTTTTTATTCCTGGATTTCAACAAGTTTGTTGATTTATTCTGCAACAAGGCATGCAGAAAATAGCAGAATCTGAATAGTAGTTAAACCACGCACTGATTTGATAGCAGAAGACTACTACTCCACAGTGAAGAAGTTTGGTTAGAACGCAAAGGATGAATCGGGGACACGAAAGCAAGATCAAAAGTACGGCAAGTGCCAAAGAGAGGCCCCCAGATGGAAATTCTCAGAAAGTAACAAAGAAAGATGAAGCGGTTAAAAAGCCAAGCAGAAAAGGTAAGAACAGATCGCTTTGGATTGCATAAACTTTTTTGCTATGTTAAGCACTTTAGCTTTGCTGCTTGTACAGAAGAGTAAAGAGAGAGGAAAGAGAATAGTGAGAGAAAGTGGCATTATTGAATTATGTATGAGAGAGAAGTATTTTATGGTGGAGAATCTTTTTTCTTTGAGTGAAGTAAATAGCCAACAGCATGCCCGGCAAAATGGTACACCTCACTTTGTTAAGAAAACTACAGAAAATCCCACGTGGCTACTCACTTATTACATATAATAAATGAATGTTAATTTTTCTCCTAAAACAAAATTCACATTGACGGTTGAAACTGTGTTCTTGTAACTGTAATTAAAGTCCCTATGTGTTGAAAATTGAAATCGTTTTTGGTAGTATAAGACTAATTCTCATACTAGACTTAATATTTATTTAAAGTGTTTTGTCCTTCTTTAATAATAGTATGCTTCATAAAAATTAAATTTTTATAATCTCACACAAATTTAGTATGTAGAATTATAAAGTTAATTTTATTATTTGGAAAAAAATTAAGTATTGAAGAGAAAACATAAAAGGTTGTGAGTTTAAATTCTCTTAATAACATTCTAATAAAATTAACATTGACTAAAAAACTTAATGTGTTATTAATTAAGTCTACGATTGATTTGAATTTCAACAATATTTTTTTCGAATCCAATTGCAAACAAGTCTACGACTCGCTTTTGTTATGCTCTATTTTGAATTCTGAATTTGGTTTCTTTTTAAATGTATGTAATCAAAGACTTAAGCCTTATTAGCAACTTGAGAGTGAGTTTTATTCGCAGGTAAGCCGTTCATGCTCTTGCAAAGGTGTTTAGGCTCTATGCTAGTTCACAAAGCTTTCATATTTCTCCTTATTGTATTGATGTTTTGTTTATTCATGATATTTCTTTTGTCTCAAAATGATAGATGTTTAAGGTTTTTTTCATATAAACCAATAAAATAAATATTCCAAGAGAATTAACATTTATTAGAAAATAATTTTATTAAAAATATCATTGTTCTTTCTTTTAATTTTAATAAATTTATCATTAAGTCTTCTAAAAAAACATTATTTATTACAAGGTAAAATTAAAATAAATGTTTGAATATTTCATTAAAAAATGAGAACATCGATTAATTTGGAATTATTTTCTAAGGTTAAAACAGTAGTCATTTTGGGATGAGGGAGTATAAGTAAATTTATTCCAATAAAACAATAAGTCACACTTATTAACACTTATTAAATTATTGATAAGACTTTTCAAAAATTAATAATGAACCAAATTAGATAAAGCATTAAAAAATTGAACCATTTTTAACATAATACCAAACTAAAGAAATAGTTTGATTTAGTTAAGGCCAAATATTTTTTTCATTTAGGTTCGGGGTGAGGAGAACTTTTTTCTAATTTGATTTAGGTTAATTCGATTTTGTATGTTGAATCGAACAATAAATAAACCTAACCAAGGTAATGATGAGCTTTTCTTTAAATATTTTTCTTTTCTAATTTCTTGCTCAATTCAATTCAAAAGTACAAAAACATTATGTCTTAATAGTCATAAACTCATTCGTTACAAATTTTAGAATATAATAAACAATCTCTGTGATCGTTATCAGAGAATTAGTACTTTTTTTCATTCGATCGATTTCAAATGCCAATTTATCAAAGCTGCCCGCATAATTAACTATTTTTTTACTCAATGAGCACTTACTCATCAACAAAACTCTCAAAACTCTCGCATATTAAATTAACTTTATTATGAAATATGATTTCATTCCCTATCAATGGTCTTTCCTTTTTGTTTTATCAATGGGTTGTTGTGGTAAAATAAGCAACTTTACTAAGCATAGAAGAGAGACAAAAGAAGGATCACGAAGCTGGATGACATACTACTATAGTAGTGACATACTTTTCCATATTTTATCATAATAGGTAGACATACATGCGCATGTAATAATAATCTTAACGTTTAAGGCTTTAAGGAATTTGTCTCCCTCCTTGTGGTCGAAAGCTTCGCTGTCCTACTGACATGTTTTGCTTATCCAAACAAAAAAGTGTCTTGCCCTTGAGCTAATCCAAATTCCAAAACAACCTTATTGGGTGGTTTTTCCAACACAGTTATATTTATATGCTATATTTTGCTTTCTCTTGAAGTATTGGTATATGCTAATTCAGTCCGTCTCATTATAAGCTTCGTCTTTTATGTTATTTTACATAAATAAAAAAATTAATTAATATTATATTAAAAAAATAAAATAATAATTATTTGGAAATAAAATTTTTCTTTAACGATTATTATGAGAGAGAGAGTTCTGACTATTAAGGTTTAAAGATAATGATTATGGTTCAAATCTCAACTTGATCACTTTACGATTTTCTTAATCTTCTTTTTTTCAAAAAAGATGTGACTCGTTTTATTTTTCTAATGGAAATTATTGTCGGGCTGTGCAAGTAAGTCCCGTGATCAAGATCTTTGCAGTTAAGGATATGCTTGATGTAACAAAATAACAGAAAAAGAAAGAATAAAAGAAGAAGAAGAAGAAGAAATTTGAGAGGATTTTTAAATTGTTTAATAGAAAATCAAAGTTCAGATTTTATATATTTTATTTAATTGTGTAAAAATAAATAACAAAACATATATAAAATATATAATAAGATAAATATTATATTATTATCAATTACAAAGTATGATAAATAACAATACTATTTTACACTATTAACACATACCTATTAAATTCATTAAATAATATAAATATTTCCAATAAAAAAGGTGAGAAATTAAGAACAATTTTGTCTTTATGCTAACATGAAACAGCTAGGGGACTTTAACTTTCAATTTTATTTTTTCTTTCACTTTTTAATTATAAAATTGTTACTTTATTATATTATATTTTATGTTTTTATAGATTTGTAAAAAAAATCAAAATAATATTTTTTTTGTTTTTTTTAACAAATCTTTAAATGCATAAAACAGAATGAAAATAAGATTGAAGAAAATTTTATAATTAAAAAATAAAAACAAAATAAAATTACAAGTAAACTCTCCTTATTTTTTCTTTCATCTCCTTTTATCGTTCTAGATTTTTCATAGACTATAAAAATTAATAAATGGATAAAAGGGAATATAAATTCTATAAAATTAACCATATTTTCTCATATATTAATATTATAAGAGATATAAATAGAAAAAAATAATTATTATTATATTAAAAAACTAAAATAATAATTATTTTAAAATATATTTTTTTCTTATATAATGATTATTATGAGATGGAAGAAGTATTGTTCGGGAGCTCTAAATCCATTTTAAAGCTTGTACACAACCCTAACATCTAACTTGGTAGATCCATTAATTTTAAATAATTTTGATCCCCGGATCCATTATTAACCCACCAAAAGCATTATCTATACCTAGAAATAGTTCCCACTTTCCAGTAACCTCATCAAGTCGCCAACAATGATAAAGAGATACGACAGTACTACATGCCTTATTGAGACACAAATAATGGATTGTGTGAAACAGTGGCCAAAATGCCACGGAGGCTAAATCACTGGGAAGTTGGGCGACTAACGTGCGACACGTGACACGCGACGATTGGGAGTTGTGGGTGGACAGGGACACGTGGAAACCGCCACAGGTAGCAGCGACTTCGGTATGCTGCTGACATGGCCACACGCTATTCACCTGCAGGTCCAGTGGATAAGGATTGCAGCTCTCTGAGTGGTCCAGCATTTTCGGTGACGTGGCTGATGTGGCGACACGTAATTCGCCAAATGGTACAGCGGATTCAGGTTGCAGGAACGCGCCATTGGGCCCAACGATTTATGCTTTGCTAGCCCACTATATAAACCCCCCCTTTCACTATCTTCCTCCCTCACTTCAACTATCCCTTTCAGCAACATTTTTTCTTCTTCCCTCTCTCAATTTAACTCTCTTATTTTACTTTTGTGAAGTTACTGAGGTTAGTTAATAATTTTTAGATTATTTTGTTTATATTTTTAATTTTTCATATAATTTTGATGTAAATAGTTATAGATATTACACCATATTAAGTTAGAAATTGTAAACATTAGGGTAGAAGATGTGGATAATTTTAAACATTAGGTTAGATAATATGTTTAATGTTAGTTTGTAATTATTAAATTTGTAGTATATATTCTAAAAACATAAGAATATTTTGTTTGTTTATACTTTTAAGTTTGTAAGATTTATTTATGTAAATGAATATTGTTATGTAATATTTATCCAAAAAATATAAATAAACATTTGATTTAATAAAAATAATAATTACAGGTTTAATAAAACAATAGTTAAAGATATAATAAGTCAATAAATGATTTAATAAGAATAATAAAT
>PYAF01005678.1:221753-249153 GCA_007407185.1 Glycine tomentella
ATTTTATACAGAAATATTCGTTTTCATTGACATAGAATTCAACAAAAATAAATGCGATAAAATCTAACAAAAAAATTGAATTTTGGTTTAGATTATTAGTTCTAAAAATTTCTTATTGGCGAGCCACGACAATTGCACCTATCAAAGCAACTAAAAGGATTATTGAAATTAGTTCAAATGGAAGAAAAAAATCTGTTGATAAATGAATTCCAATTTGTTGACTCCTCGGTTTTTTCCTCTTTCTCTATCCCTATCTCGTAGGTAGAACGTTTGAATCAATAGAGAACCCTTTCTTCTGTATCTGTATTAATCGATATTATTACATTCCAAAATTCCTTCCCAATACCTCCTAAGGAACCGAATTGGATCCCAAATTGACGGGTTTCAAGTATTGTATACGTCATTAGTCCGATCCTTTGTAGGAACTACCCGTAATAACAAACTTGCAAAATGAATCTGTTTATCATAAAGGGATTCGTTGTTCCTGACTCTGCTTCACCTTAATTGTTATTTGAACAAGTAAAGTTATGTCTTGTGGTGATCCGGGCTGTTTCCCTCTCGACGATGAAGCTTATCCCCCATCGTCTCACTGGCCGACCTTGACCCTTGTTATTTTGAGGTCATATCTAGTATTCAGAGTTTGCCTCGATTTGGTACCGCTCTCGCGGCCCGCACCGAAACAGTGCTTTACCCCTAGATGTCTATTTATTTTCTATAGGTATATATGGGTTGATCACGAGCCGGAATATGGTTAGAGCCCTTATGTGTCTTGAACTTATACTGAATGCAGTTAATATAAATCTCGTAAACCATCCATTCTGGTTCTATATTTGTTCGGAGAAAATGCTTAGCTAATTCTATGTGTCGAACCAAAAAATTCTTATAATTGTTTCCGTCAACTGATGTTGCAATCAGCAGTGTTCCCTGATATTTCCCATATAAATGGGTTCCGTCAATGCTTATCACTGGTTTGCAATAATTAAAAGCATCGCAACACTGTTTGAAAGTCCAAAACACCCTATTGAACACCTTAGCACTTCCATCAAGTAGGCCATCAATAAAATGGTCGTTCAAATCCAGCTTGTATGCAGATCCAGGAGAAAAATTTAACATGTATCCCAACCACCTTGGCAAAAATGCATAGGACTCATCCCAATCTCCAAAAACGTTCACAATGGCCTTTTGCTTTTCCTTCCATGCCTTGGTGTATGATATATGAAATCCGACCATTGTTGCTATCCTTTCTTGAATTAACCCAATTTTAACACTGGGATCCTCCCTAATCATTTCTGCATTCGTCATACAATAACACATTAAAAAATTGTAACCAATAACCAAACTTTAATCTAATTTATTTTACGTACCTAAGATCATCGAACAGATTAAATTTGAATCAAGCTGCTTGTGATCTTGAGAAAGATTCTGACCGACACATGTGTGTTCATTGTTCCATATGCCTACAATCCATTCAGTGTCACCCTTTTTTTGATATGCCCTCATCCTCCACGTACAACCGTCAAAATGATTTTCACAAACCATTATAAGTCTTTTCGTATCACTTTTTTCCACTATGGTAGTCCGATGATCAACCATACAATATTGTTTTATAGCCAATTGCACATCCCGCTTTGTCTCAAAAACCTGATTCTTATATAGTTGTTGACCCATCTGCCAGTTAGGTATTTGGCCTCCTTCCATATCACCATACTCCTGGTCTGGGTATGCCCAATTAACATATGTGTAATGCCTTACGTCAGACCAAAATGGAACGATGTCGTCTCCTATATCATTACACATATCACACATTGTTCATTAAATACTTTTTCCATCATTAATTAAAAAATATTAAAATTAGTTTTAACACAACATAAGTAGTTAAAAAAATAAGTAGAAAAAGTATGCTAAAAGAAAAGTGAATTGAGATAATTGATTGAATTTGAGGTAACTGAAAAACAATTTTTGGGATTAATTGTTAAATCAAATCAAGTTCAAAATTTAAATTAAAGAATATATTTAAAAGAATAAAATTTAAAATAAAATTACATGTTCAATATTTGAGATTAACATATGATATGCAACTAATATAAAAAAAATATATTTACTTCAATAGTTAATATAGCATTCAATTGTTACAATGTAAAATATATTTTTTTTTAAATTATTAGTATGCAATGTCCCTCAAGTTAAAAAACTGAAACTCTGAAATTAGTATATTTCACCATGAATAAACAAAATTTACAAGTATAGTCTAAAGTTTGGCATTGCTACTCAATAGTTTCTAGATCGGCATAATTTAGGTCAGAAATAAGGCGAGACATATTTTTTTTCGCTATAACAAGGTAGGGTTTTGATAAAATACATAAAAGGTAGGGTTTTTAATAATACAATAATTTAAACCTACAATAATTAAATAACTACTGAATGACAAAAAATAGTGCATCCATACCTTGGCCCTGCAGTGGGTCTTGCATTCCAACATTGCCCAGAGAAGGAATTGGAAAACCATGATCGAAGTCACCGTCTACATCCGTATCTGACGAGTCACCGTCTGGAACAACACCTTCGTCCACCTCGTCCTCCGAACTGTCCATAGGCCAAACTGGGTCGTGGGCTGGCACCATTTCATTCTCCATTGCTTGACTTGCTGGTGCGGGTGGGGGCGATATATACATATCTTCAGAATCCATTTGTTGGGTTGGTTGGGTTGGTATTGGTGGTGGTTGGGATACTTCTCTGTCTTCCACATTCACGAACGGCTCTCTGTTTATGTCAATGAACCTGGTGGGCTGAACACAATGTTGACTGCTTGATTGTCCTCCATAGTTTAATTCTGCATACAATTCGATAAATCTTGGGTTCGCTCCATCGGATATGCAAGCGTCTGTAACTAACGCTACATCATCATCATCTACAATATCCACAACAACCCACTGCACCGAGTTGCCTGATGCACATCTAGCAGTCAATCGAGACACAGATTCTCCGCGTTGTAATCTCAACTTCTTGTAAATTAATTTCATCAGATCCTGGTGGCCGCATCCTGGGGGCATACGAAACATTTTACTTTCTCCTTCAAAAACTTGACCGTTAGGCCCAACGTATCTATTCCCATTATAATAGACAATGGTTATTAAACCATTTCTATTAGCACTCATTTTCCGTAAATTACAAAAACTAACTATCGGAATAAAAATCTAAAAAGAATTAAATCAAATACTTCAGTAGAAGAACGGAAAATAATTTTCGGAATCAAAATTTAGAGAGAATGCAAACAAATAAGTAGCAAAAGTAGAAGATATCTGCTCATTTGAAATTGGGAGGTTTAAATAGGACTAAAATCGTTGTGCAGGGAAGCAAACTATCGAAATAAAAATTTAAAAAGAAATAAATCAAATACTTGAGTAGAAGAACGGAAAATAATTTTCAGAACCAAAATTTAGAGAGAATGCAAACAAATAAGCATCAGAAGTAGAAGATATCTGCTCAGGTGAAAATGGGGGTTTAAATAGGACTAAAATCACTGTGCAGGGAAGCAAATTACACTAATGTAATTCGTTGAGCCCTTTACCAAATTTACAGGAAGCTGCCACGTGTCAACATCTACCAAAAACGCTGCCCAAGCTTGCAAACTACTCATCCATTCACGGGTTGCCACGTGTGTTGCCCAAAAATCAACTCCGGTCAGCCTACCTATTTCGCGGTCAACTCCAGCGAATTTGCTAACCAATCCCAGCTTGCCACGTGTCAGAAAAGCCTGCAAACTGATGCCACGTAATTCGCCTTGGTCTCCAGCGATATTGTACCCGTGGCATTATGACAAATACTTTCACCCGCGTGGCATTTTGCCTATTTTTTCCTCTAACCGTGGCATTTTGACGGAAGTTCCTGAATTGTATGGCCTACTTCTTCAACCCATTGAATTAGCTAGTGAACTGAAACTGTTGTTGGATGTTGTTAATTGCATGAAATTCTTTTTCCATAAGCATATCAATCAATGAATGTAGTAGTAGTTTATTAAGCTCAACATCTCATTATAATTTTTATCTTAAATTATTTTGCACAGATAAAAAAAACTAATAAATAATTATTATTTTAAATTATTTTATACAAATAAAAAACTAATAAATAAATGAAATAGAATAATGATTTACAAAATTAATCTTATCACCATTAATTTATTTTTTATTTTTGTAGTTCGTATCTTTAATATTAGAAAGGATATAAATTAAATAAAATAATTAATGTTACTTAAAAAAATTAAAATAGCAATTATTTTAGGATAACTTTTATCTTCTCATATGATAATTATTATAGGACGTAAGTATTTTTTATGGAAGCAGAAATGTTTTTATTAAAAAACATACTAGTACAATAATTCTCGTTAAATGAAGCCATTAATATATCACAGTTATTTTTGCTCATTTTTCAAGGAAATGTGTTTCATGTATGAATTTTAGTTTTAACTTTCTTCTTTTTTTTTAACCGGGAATATTTTCAATCGAACATCAAATACTAACCTATCAAAAATATAAATAGTAATTTGTTTTTTTGTTTATAATGGTGACACCATCATTTAAATTTAGGATCTTGTCTATATTAACCAAATTTTTTCACCAGGCTCATCCCAAAGATAGTTACTAATATTCATTTAAAAAATTGATATTTTTAACATATATTGTTCATAGATAATTATTCGGTCTTTGAATATGTAAGACATTGAAGAATTAGTTCTTAAAAGATGAAATTTTTGAACTTAAGTTTTTAATGTGCAGATGATTGGTCTTGGTGTTAAATTTGTGAGAATATTTTGTTATTAAATTATTATAATGTTTAACGACCAATGTCGAGTTGGTTGCGTTCAAGTCATATTGGATTGTACTAAACAATTATATCCAAAAGGTTTTGATGTTAATAAAGTATAAATTTTATGTATTAACCTTTCATGCTTAAGTTATAAATTATGTTATTTGTATGATATACAAGCAAAAAAGCATGAACAGAAAGGTTCTGGATGATAGAGAAAGTATCAGTCGTTGGATTATATTGCTTTTGCATCCAGTCCTGAGAAGACAACTGCTTTCACATGCTCGTAATGCAAAAGCAATGAACATTTACTCGATCTTCAAGAACTCAAAACAATCACAAGAAAGTAATGTTCACAGGCTCAGTAAGAAACCCATGCTATAGCGCACAAAAGGGGAGATTTAAATTGTCTTGTCTTGCATTTTTAATTTCTTTTGTCTTATATCGTTAATGTTTCTTTCAATTTGTACGCTAAAAGCAACTATGAGCATTAGACGGTACTGACAAACTGTACTTCTTTAAAGATATGCTACATAAAGCGTTTGTGGTCCCACTCTCTCTGCACAATAGCAACCTCATATCAAGCACCAAAGCTATTAGACAACGGCTAGCTGGGATCTCTCAACGAATCAAAGCTCTAAAGTCTATATAGAGTCTGAAGATGTTCGTATTAAGGTGGTTGAAAAAATCAAAGAATATTTTGAGACAAAACGAAAAAGTGTTGCAACGTTGTCAATCCATTGGACGAAGAAAACTTGAGTGAATCTTAGCTTTGCTAAGTTGGCGAGTTTCATTGTATTCAAGCTTATTGTGTAAACACTTATTGAGTGATTATAATACATTTTCTATCAAACATATACTATTTGTGAACTGATTGTCTAAACACAAAATTATTTTGAACCCCTTGGATGAAGCCCTTTGCCCATTGATTTTTGTATGAGAAATTTTTTTTATAGTTTTCGAAAGATTAAGTTTTATTCATCACATTATTCAACTCTCATTCTAGTGTGTTTCAGATACTTCGACCAATTTGATAATAAATTATATTTTTAGGACTAATTGGACATTAACTTACAAAGTTTATAAACCAAATTGTCATTAATTTATCCATAAAATCAATGTATCACACTTTAAGAGACCAAAAAATGAATATTTATCCTATTTTACACACATACATTAGGATTAAACCACTTAGCGTACATTTAAGATGTAGTTAATTTAAGAGAAAATAAACTATAAAATACAATAATTTTATACTATTATCAAATCATAAATTATTATAATTCAATTGATTTAAACATAAAAAATAATTTTTAAAAATACTTTTTTTATAAGAAAATATGATTTACTTATTATAAAAAGAAAAAATAATTTAGACAAACATATTAATAAAAAAAACTTATTTAAAAATACTTTTAAAAAATAAACTTAAACAAATAGACCTATATATAATGATTTGTTAATTTTTAATAAATTATCTTAAAAATTATATCAACTAAAAAAATCAACTAAATTTTTTATTGATTGAGAATAAAAATTAGTTTACATTATCATTCCTTAGCCATTGATCTTTTCATTAAATTTAAAATTTCTGCCTTTTTTAGCTAACAAACAAACACCGGCAGCTGATTTATTTTCATATTTGTTTGACGGTGTAGTAAATGCCATTTAAAACCGAAGCTTTGAATTTTGACTGGTTATTATGAATGAACTCTGAACTCTGAAGGCAACCAACAACGTTGTGAAGGCATCATTACTTTTAACTGACAAAATTTGCACACCTTGTTTGTTTGTTTGTTTAACATTTTCTACTTTTTGTATCAGCCTAACTGGCTTGCAATCTTGCATCGAAACAACCTTCGGTGTTCTCTAAATTCATTCTGTATTCTTCTCTTTCCAAACGAATCATCAAACTTGCAAATGTCTAATCTAGATTCGTTTTTTAAAAATATTTTTCTATTTTTATTAGTAATTATAAAATTTTATTTTTGTTTTCTAAGATTTATATTATAATAATAATAAAGGATATTTTGTTTTTTTATTATCAGTTGTAACTAATTTTTAGGAAATACATATAAAACTAAAATGATATTTTTTGTAAAAAAATATATTTTCTCCGGACTTTAAGTATTTGTTTTGTTTGACAGAGAAAAACTAAAAGTGGGTTTGCATCAATTGCACCTTCTTTTATAATACTTCTTGATTAACTGTTTCATCCCATCCCATTGTGATTTAAGCCGTAAAAGACTGTTTAGTTTAACTAGATTCTCTACAATAAAATTTATACTAGTAATATTTAGCGTAATAAATTATTTATTGATAAATTTTTAGTACATGTGGACTTTTTAGACTCCATTGATGAAAAATGGTATGAATAAATATTAGGATAGAGCATCCGAGAAATATTTTAGATCAAAAAACTAATATTAGGAATTGTTATATGTGATAAACTTCATTTTTAAGTCCGGCTGAACTTATGTGAAAGTTGTGTTTTAATTTATTTGAAGACCTATTTCATGTTAAAGGTTTTGTAATCTAACTTTTCTGTACATTAAAGGAGTAAAGGTAATAAGTTCATAGTTTATTTGAGAATTTTTCTTATTTGCAACAAACTATAATCTATAAAAAATCAATATTATTTTTACTCAAAGCATTAGACTGAGATGAAAATATGTGAATCAAATTTTATAAAAGTTAAATCTAATATGATATAGTTTATTATCTTCGTGATAACTTAGTTAGAAAGTCTATTTGGTAATAAAACATCTAATAAGAATAGAGTATAAATTTATCATTTAAAGGGATCTAGTAGTTGGTTGAGTTATTATTAGTTTGATTTCTATAAATAAAAAAAGTATCACTTAATAAGCTTATATTTTTGTGCTTTTAAAAGAAAAAACTTATATATTTGACTCTTTAGGTAGGTTATGATGCTTTCGATTTCAAAAAGATAAATAAATATATAATTTTGATATATTATAATAAATTTAATATAATAATACTAACAAAAAATATAATTTATATTTACTTAAATAGACCGATTTATTAGGCTTAAAATATTTTTTTAATAGCCTAAAGCCTTACCTTCTTTAACTACATTGGCTTTTATGAAATCCCGAGCCTAATTTATTTCCAATAAAAACCAACTTAGTCTCGGTTTGAAGTAGGCTAGGTGATAGACCCTTGTCTTGTAACTCATCCCACGTGCAAATTATGTCAAACCACCCAAATAAATGCATAAGCTATAATAAAAGTGCTTCTAAAAGACGTAAATTAAATGTGATAGCAAAACAAACAATTAACAATTCATAGGTTGATAGGGATATGTAAGACATTTTTATGTTTATATATATATATGAGAAAATGATGTATTTAGTGAAAAAATATATGTTTGATTTGTAAAATTTTCTTAAATTAACAATAATTACATATTATAAACAAGTGTAATTTCTGACTTAGTAAGTTAAGAAACACCTATAATCTCTATCTCAAAATAAAATAAACAAACAAACAAACAACAAATTGATCACCTCAATTTCTCTTTTTAATTTTTTCTTATTCTTTTTATATAATTTTTATTTTAATTAACATTATATATATAAACATTTGCCCAATATAAAATTTTATCCTTTTTTAAGTGTCATCTTATTTGTTTCTAAGTTTTCTTTTTTAAAATAAATACAAATTCAATGATCCAATTCAATCTAATTAAACCAATCATTGCATAAAAAGAAACTAATTAAACTAATCCTTTTTTAGATTTTGTTTTAAATCAAACCTATACATTTGCACCATAAATGTAACAGTGTTGTATATCTATTCATCAATTCCTCTTTGTCTCCCATGATAATTTTGAACTCTTCCTCTACAGTATGTCTATTTTTCATTAATAAAAATAAGAAAGAAAAAGCTTTCGGAAAGCATCTGTAGACCCACATAATCACAAAATATTAACATCCCACGTTTGGGGTTTTGCTTTTTGGTGTCCATTTTTATGGGTTATGCGTATGCCAGATGGTAACTTCTTTCGGTAGGGGGATCAGGTTCCTTAAATTTGGAATGTTATGTTCTTCATGCCTTTAATGTGCAGATTTGAATTTATGTCACATCATTTAAGATCACACTAAAATACCAATGTGATTTTAGGTAACTATTTATGTATATGTTTGATTTCATATTAACTGAGTTTAAGAATTAAGTTTGAATTAAAGTAACTTTGTCTTTAGGTAATTTTTATGTTGTATGAAAAACTATAAATTAAATTGGGAACAGACACAAATTACGTAATACTATTCATTTGGGATTATAATTGATTATGAATTTGTATTACAATTCAAATTCAAATATTACAAGACGCAAATTACATTATTATAATTGATTGACAATAATTAAAATAGAATATTTTAAAAAATTAAGTAGAAATTTAATTGATTTGAATATAAAATCTGTTACGCGTGAAAGTTTAATGGATCATGCTCCTGGAAGACCATAGGCCACCCATGAAGGAAAGTAATCATTTAATTAATTTGAATATAAAATCTGTTACCTCCCCTTTTCAATTTTGCATTAATTTTCATTTACCATTAAATAGCTTTTAGAATAAAAACATCTAATTAAACATGAATTAATTCACTTTAAAATCAATTTTGCATATATTTACTTTGCATATACATGGCATCTATGACAAATCCAACTAAAACACATGATAAGAATAGATAATTTACTAGTTCATTTCACGGATTGAGAGAAAGAGAAAAAAAAATTATAATAATTGAAAACAAAATATCTCCTAAATTATCAAATAGATCTAGATTAGTTGATTGAGTAAAGATAAGTGAGCTATTATAAATATATGATATTCTCTTCGAGTTTCACCGATAAAAAACAAAATACAAATATAAAATCATACATTTCTTCTACCACTTTCTTAAGTTGCTTGGCTTGGAGGATCAAACGACCCCTATTAGTATTGTGATCTCTTCGATTTTCACTTATAAAAAAATAAAATACAAATGTAAAATTATACATTTCTTTTACCACTTTCTTTAGTTACTTGGCTTGGGGGATCAAACGATCCCTAGTAGAATTGTGATCTCTTCGATTTTTACTTATAAAAAATAAAATACAAATGTAAAACCATAGATTTCTTCTGCCACTTTCTTCAATTGATTGACTTGGGGGATCAAACGACCTCTAGTAGTATTGTGATCTCTTCGATTTTTACTTCTAAAAAAACAAAATACAAATGTAAAACCATAGATTTCTTCTACCACTTTCTTCAATTGATTGACTTGCGGGATCAAACGGCCCCCTAGTAATATTGTGACCACTTTCACATCATCTTGCATTTTTTGTTTTTTAATCATATTAGACTCTTAGTAGCTTACAATATAATTTCATACCCTTCTGTCACTCCCCTCATTTGTTTTCTACGTTGTTTTCTTTGTCAAACTCTAGCTAAATTAGAGTTTATCTTTATATTAGATTTTTAAGTGTTTTTATCTTTAATTTTTAATTGAATGCTAAGTAACATTTATGTTTTAGGTGTTACTTTATTGTTCAATGAACCTCTAAAATCTTAAAAATCAAATGAATGTCATGTTTCCATGGCTAGTAAAATGTTTATGGTCAATCTTTTCGACTTCTGCTCATAACTTATACTATCTATACTCCTTTATATATATATATATATATATATATATATATATATATATAAAGGAGTATAAATAGTATAAGTTATGAGCATAAATGTATCTAAGTTACACTTTAAAATTAAGATAAATAATGTGATACTTCCCGACAATTGATGTTGAGTGGGAAGTATGGTGGGCATCTATTTGAAATTGGGCTCAGATTATGAAGTATATAAGTGCATCATTGAATTAAATAAGTGTGATAGAGTTTGGATTGGTCACCATGTAGAATTCTTATTTCACTTTTTGTTAACTTATATATTGTATAGCTATATTGTATAGCAAATATCTTTATATAAAGTGAGTTGGCATTGGTCTACCAAGCAGAAATATAGGTAGCAAATAATGTTGAGTGTGTGCTTATGTGCAAGATATTAAGCTAATCCAAAAGAATCACACCTCACAACAGTCAAGAGAATCGTCAAATACCTTAAATCAACTCCAAAAGTTGGTCTATGGTATCCCGAAGGTGCATTACTAAATTTAATTGGTTACTTAGGTTCTGATTTTGCAGGCTACAAAATTAGATAGGAAAATCACAAGTGTAACATGTCATTTGTTGGGAAGCTCATTGATCTCATGGCACTGCAAGAAACAATCTTATGTTGCTCTATCAACAGCTGATGCAAAGTACATTACAGTTGGGTGTTGCTTGCTCAAAGCTTGTGACTGAAATAACAAATACAAGACTTTTGTGTTGAATTGAAAGAAATTCCTTTACTATGTGACAACACAAGTGCTATCAACTTATCAAAGAATCCAATAATGCACTCAAGGACAAAACATATAGAGATCATACATCACTTTCTCAGAAATCACATTCAAAAGGATAATTGTTCAATTGAGTTTATTGATACAAACACTCAATTGACTGATATTTTTACTAAACTCCTTGCTAGAGATAGATTCTATGCTCTTAGGAACATGCTAGGAATTCTTGATGAATCTAATATCTGATAGCATGTTTATGATGTGTCTGACTACATGAAATTCAACTCACAAATTCATTATGCATCACATTTGGCTAAAATACGAATTCCGATAAATTGCACTATACATGCTGATACTCTGCTGTAATCGATTACGCTCTTGGATTAATCGATTACTTGATGCTTAAAGGCAGTTTCAAGTTAAAAACTCTCTAGAGTAATCGATTACATGATGCTTAAAGGCAATTTTGAGTGAAAAACTCTCTTGAGTAATCGATTACGACATCGTATTAATCAATTACATAATACTTAAGGGCTATTTCGAAATTAAAAACTCTCAGAGTAATCGATTACGTTCTCGAATTAGTCGATTACACTAAGCTCAAAGGCATACTTCGCGCTTGGAATAACCGATTACAAGGATTATGTAATTGATTACTTTTGGCGTTTTCTGCAAATTTGTACAACTACCAATAAAAAATAACTAACATCTTATCTCCAAATTCACATTCAAATTCGGGTTCAATGAATCTAGACCACCTTGGAATTCGAGATAGTTGTTATCAAGATTTCAAATTTTAAATTTCTAACTAGGAAAAGCTCTATAAATTCATATTTCCTAAGCCTAAACTCCTCATACCAAAATTCATTCTCTCCTTTAGTAAAACTATGTTTAGCTTCTTATTGTGTTATTCTTATGTTCTCATTTTCTGCCATGATCTTTAATGTTTAACCTTCATGTTTGCACCTTGAATTATTAATAAATTTTTCTTTTATGTTGTTTAAATCTTCCTTTGCTTATTTCACTATTACTGGAATATTTTGTCTTTGATAAGCCAAAAGGGAGAGAAAAATGAACATATGCAAAGTGCTGGGAGAATAAAAAGAAAACAAGGGGCAGAAAAATAAAAACTTTTGCTATGATTTAACTAAACATAAACATTACTCTTAATCTAACATGATATGAAATTACATAAGAAAGGGGAAGCAATACATATGCTTATGATGTATAGAGTTTATGCAAAGAATAACACCTGGTCTTGGCGAGAAGCTGATTCTTTTCCCGGTTTCAAGTAAAAACTCCTGGAAACTCTCTCTTAAGAAGAACACTAAGGATCAAGATATTCAATTGAAGTTTGACATGATCCAATCCAAAAGGAGGGAGATTGTTAGAGTCAGGGGGAGCTCAAGAGGATCAAGAATCTGAGCCTCTTAGGTACCAAAGTATTTAGGCTTTTTACATGTCAATTCAATTGATTGGTTGTTGTAATTTGTGTAAGTTTAAGATGAGACTTCCTATGATCCATTACATAAAGCTCATTCATGTTTTTGCATTCATGTTTTCATAAAAATATAAGTTTTGTGAAAAAAATTTTCTAAAACATAAAGTTTTCATGATTAAATAAAAAATCAAGTATTCCATGTTTAAGTTGTGGATATACAATTTCTCACTGGTTTAATCGATTACCAGAAAATGGTAATCTATTACTTAAGTTTTAAACAACACTTTAATCGATTACAAGAGTATGGTAATCGATTACACTACATAAAAATCAAAAAGTCTTCCTGTGATAATCGATTACGATATGGTGATAATCGATTACTTGTCGCATTTTAAAAGAAAGACTTCCTGTGATAATCGATTATATTGCAAAATAATTGATTACATTGCTTATACATCATTTCCAAAATGTTCAAGAACATTTTAATCGATTAAATGAGTAATTAATCGATTACATTAGTGAATTAATTGATTACTGACAGTTACAATAATTTTCTATAAATAGTTGTTGGGTGTTTTGAAAAGGTACAACAAATTATCAAAGTATTTTCATAAGCTTTCTAAAGAAAGAAAAGATTCAAAGTGTTATTCTGAGTTAGACCCCACAAATCCTCAAGCTTCAAGATTTCTAAAGAGGATTTCTTTTTGGGCAAAGTTTCAAAAGAAGATTTTGGAAGGAAAGTTCAAAAGTAGTTTTCTTTCACTATTGATTCAAGTCTAGTAATCTTTTGCATACATCAGTAATAGATCATCAGGTGGTTTCTTTCCATATAACTTGTTTGCAAATTCTTTTAGAATTTCTTTTTGTGTAACTATAAAGATAATTTTTCTTAAGGATTTTCTAGAATAGGTGTTTCTAGAGGTAAGAGTAGCGATAAGTTTTCTTTATGTCTTGATCACAGAGAATCTATTGGAGTTAGATATCTCGTTCTTGATCTAGGTGTGATTAAGAGTGGTTGTAAGGGCTTGTAAGAAACATATTGTTATTAGTGGAACTCTAACTTGTGGTTAGAAGAACTAGATGTAGCTTCTCTAGGTTGAGAAGTGAACCAGCATAAATCTTTGTATTGACTACTTCATCTTTATATTTTCTTGTTGTTATAACTTGTCATTCGTTGGTGCAACATTTCATAATCAACAGAAAAAGTTTTTGATTGCATTCTTTAAGGTTTGGTGTTTGATTGGTTGAAAGCTTTCTTGGATTGTTTTGTGATACGATCTTTTTAACTCTGATTGTTTAAGAATTTTTAATTGGTCAAGATCAACCAATTCACCCCCCTCTTGGTTCTTGTATGCTGTTCATACTATTTTCAATTCCTCTTCCTGAATTATGGTTTTGAACCCCACTAAAAAGAGTTTAACATCCTTTGAATCTTCTTTCTAGAGTAGAGGGTAAAAGGAAAATACTCATGCAATAGGATGGAATAGCATGAGCCATAAACTTAATGAACACCTTCCTTCTCGCCTTGGAGAGATGTTTGTCTGACCAATGGTTTATCTTCTTTCCAAATTCTGTCCATTAAATAGTTGAATATAGATTTCTTTTTTTCTCCTAATCATGGAGGAAATACTTATATTTTTGTCAATTCCCAAGCATTCAAAAACACCTAAGAGTTTAGAGTTTGGATTGCAATTTTTAGGATTTTAATTGCATTTTTTGTTCGTTGTTGCTCTTGATGGTGGGGGAGGAGAGAAGAAAAACCATAGTTTTTTTTATTTTAATTGCATTTTAATTGCACTTTTATAAAATCATATTTATTTTATTATATTTTTAATTTTAAAAATCGTCATTATTCATACATTTAAACATCAAAAAATTGTAATTTGACAACTTTAGTTACAATTGGACGAAAATGACTTAATTATTATATTTTAATAATTAAAAGATTTGATTGAATTTTTTAAGAATTGATAGATTTGATTGAACCTTTAATTGGGGTCAAATGTATAATTAAGTTGTCAAAAGAACTAAAATTCGCTTAGTAGTTATTCTAAATGTTTGTTTCTTTCTAATTGGCTGATTAATTTTTTTAATAAAAATTATTTAAAGGTATGGATCTAAGGATCTTACACAAAAGAAGACCTCCAAGTTCAAAGTATGTGTAAAGATGACTTCAGTCTCTTTTAATTTAATTACTCCTATTTATTATTTATATTTTCTTAAATATGAAACTAAAGTTCCTAGCCTCATATTTCGTTCAACACTTTTCAACAATTAACGATAATATAGTAAAGGTATAATACTTTTTTTTATCAAAAGTATAATGACATTGATTTCTGATAGATTAACAAAGAATTCTAAAAAAGAAAAATAGATCAACAAATAAAAAAGACAAATGTAACTAAATAAAAACAAAAACTTAATGTATAAAATAAAATATATCAAATTTTTTTTATTTAAATAAAATCACTTTTCTTTGTTAATCAATTCCCACAAATCAGTTTCATACATTCATACATTCATACACACCACTGTTATATTCTCATGAATTACTAGATGAAATATAGGGTAAAAGACGTAATTTTAATATTTAGGAAATTATGAAAATCAAATACAAACAGTATTATAGTTGCGTAGACCAAATTCATCCATTAATTAGAACAGAGAGATTCAAAACAGTAATTAATGTCCATATTTAGAAACAAACAGTGCACGATTCTTAATCAACAGCTGTAATAACCACCCTGCTTGGTAAAAAAAATGAATCACGGAAGAAAGAGAAAAAAGAAACACGGGAATGGCGAGACGAATGTAGCAAAAAATCTGATCCAAATACGCGGATTTTAATTAATATTCCAACAAGGCAAAAAAGAGTTGACTTATTTGGGTGACCATTACCACTAAAATATCGGATCCGAATGTTTCGCTCCTCGTATCCTCCTCATCCTTTTATGCGTGTCTTCCCCCAACGAAACCAGCGAGACCAAACGCTTCTTTGAATTCATTGTCTCCCTCTCTACGCATATCAGGCACGTTGTTTTCAACTCCCTTCTTCCTTTGTTTCTCTCATAAAATGTTTATTATTATCTGAATTGGGTTGTTGCAGGGCACTATGGCTGCCACGGTGAAACAAATGTCTTTGATCGTGTCACTGTTCGGCGTGGTGTCCTTCATTTTGGGAGTTATTGCTGAAAACAAGAAGGTAATGTAATGCCCCAAATATGTTGAATTCTAAATTATATATTCTATGCGGATTTCCCAAGGTTTTTAAATTGCAATTATGATAGTGGAGATGGAGACATCCGAAACCTTAATATTGCAGAAAATTGATGTGGTTGTATTTGCAGGTTCTGGAGACTTATAAAGCCTTAATATTGCAGTTACATACCCTAATATGAAACCTTCATCAATTTTGATGTTAGAACAAAACTTAGATGTAACCTTATGCTTGACTAACCGTTTGCAAGCCTCAAAGCCTCGTTTGGGAACGGACCTGGAGTGTTGCTTTTGCGTTGGTCCATTAGATTAGTCTTGGAACGCGCGCCGAATTCAATCATGCTCATAATTTTTTAGGCGTTTTTGTCTTGTTCTCCAATTAGTTTCACCAATTAGAATTGCGGTTTTACTCGATAATTTGCGTAGTAAAGGTTTGCATTAAAGGTCTACATAGATTACCAAGTTAAATCTTCTATTTTGATTGGAGAACAATTAAGAATTATTATTTATTTTTTGGCTTGTCAAGTGCATTTCATATACGAGATTATCAAACGGATTCATAATATTGCATGATCCAATACATCTATTAATTTCTTGTGTACATTGTGCGAATGGTGATTGTTCTTTTGTAGGTTCAATATGATTTCTTTTTGAAGAGTGTTGTTGATTCTCTTACCTGTTATTCTGCATTAATCGGTGATATTGACTCTGCTATTATGTCCGCACATGCACATACACAGACATTAAAATATTTTTCGTTGTTTTGTTACAGCCTGCGGCTGGAACACCCGTGCCTGGTTTGGATGGTGTCTCTGTCACCTGCAAGTACCCAGCTGATCCAACTGTTGCATTGGGGTATCTTTCTACAGCATTTCTTGTTGCATCCACTGTGACTGGGTATCTCTCTTTGTTTTACCCTTACAAAGGAAAGTCTATTCCACAAGGGGTTCTGTTTAAGCACACCACTTTCACAGTGTTCTTCAACATTTCTTTGTAAGTTCTGTTTCCTTATAAGTACTTTGTTTACCAATTCTCATGACTAAATTTTCAGGTATTAAATTATAATACGTGATACTTTTTTTCAATTGTTTTTCTCCTTGTTCATGGAAATGGAAGATTCAAAGATAGGTACTGATTGTACTAGGAGTTGATTCTTGGGGGTTGTTTGAGATTAAATTTCTGGATCTCGTTCTCCACTATGAGAGGGCTTAGCTATTTTAATTTATATAAGCAATTCTGAGTAATGTTTTAACATGCTTCTTTTGTGTGCCATAGATATTGGCTTTAGGATTTTTTTGCCTATTTCGATTACTGTGATTCAATATACCATCTAAGATAGGCATTCTGCTTTTTTTAAAAATGAGCCTCCATTTGGTCAATGTAAATGCAAAATACTTGTGTGTTGGTCCAAGTAGAATACACCTACTTTGTGGACATGCTGAATGTAGGATGGTAATAGATGAACTTCTAGTAGTAAACAGTCATGAAAAAATCTTAACAAAAGATTTTACTGTGGATCATGATTGCATCATTAGTTGCACTTGATGTAGGAAACTACCTTGTACTGCATGAAAAAAAGAGCATTAGTGATATGGTTTTGATTAATGTTACTACAAAATGCGATGACTATGAGTTTCTCATCTCTATTATAAATGACTTTTCTTCTGTGCTATGGTTTCTTTACTTAGGTTCACCACTGGATTAGCGGCAGCTATGCTGTTATGGCCAACAATCACCGAACACATTCACCTGACACGCAATGTGCACCTCAATATCAACTATGAATGCCCTACAGCTAAAACTGGTCTCCTTGGAGGTGGTGCCTTTCTATCACTTGATTCATCTCTCCTTTGGTTGATTGCCCTTATGCTAGCTGACAATGCTCGCGAGGACTTCTTTGAAGAAGAAGGAGAAGATGGTGACAAGGGTGAATTTGGCACAGCCTCCTCTGATGCTTATTATGATGCTGATTCAGGACCGAAGGCTAGTGCCTGAAGTATGCTACAAATAGAAATAAGTGTTGCACCTGGTATTCTGTAGTTTCCTTTTAATCACGCTGAACAATTCCGTGAAATATTGAATGTACATATATTTTAAATGGTTGTTCTCGGTGAACATTTATTGTGCTTAAGCACTACTGCAGAAAAAAACATAGTTGTTTATAAAATGGATTCCTTGTCAGTAAATCTCTTATCTTATTCCTTGAATTTTACACAAATTTATTTAAGGGGGCTACCTTATGATGGCGTGGATCTCTTTTTGACATGTTCATAGTATTTATTTTTATAGCGTACTACGGTTTTTATGTTCGAAATTAACTTTAATCCAGAAGATTCCATGCGACTTTGTGTGGGATAGTAGCATTATAAATTTATGGGTAAAATAAAGTAAAGTAAATTAAATTAAAAAATATACTCCAAACCCACAACAATTGAGAAAGAAGGATGGCATTTGGCGTTTTTTTGTTGATTATCGTGTACTCAACCCTGCTATTGTTTATTGTCAAAGATAGGTTTGAAATTCCTACTGACTTGAAAGTGGCTCCCAATATTGTTTAAAGAAATATTTATCTTTATAAATCTTTATAATAATAAAAATAAATAAGTTTGAGTGTGAAATTCTTATACAATTGAGTGGGAAATTTTTTTATTTTGATTTATTTTTAATTCATAAAAGTATATAGATATAGGAATTAAGAAATTAGAACATGAACACATATACATGGTTTTAATTAAGTTTATTCAAGATTATTTTAAATTAGGACAATTGTATATTTTTAAATTAATTACGGTAAATACTCTTTGTCTTCATTTTATTGTTTTTTATTCAATCACACCTTACATGTCCCATTTATTTAGTGTTTTTTTACCTATTGTTGACTTTTTTGTATTGATGAAGATAGAGAAGAAATTATAGGCAAATAAATGTTTTTTCTTCTTTTATTGTTTATCCCTTTCATTGTTTATTTTCTTATTAAACTTTTTTTATTTCTCTCCTTCTACCATATCTTACATAGTAATTTTTCTTTAGTTAACAAAGGTACAAACCTTGATGAAAAAAATTGAACTTTTTAAAGTGAATTAGGTTATTTATTAATTTGTAAAAGATGTTATACCAATTCATTCCTTCATATGTAACTTAGTATCTTGATATTTTTTCTCTATGGAGAGTTTTAGCACTTTTTATTTAGTTCGTGTTGATTTATTACGTATTTAAATTTTATTTAATAAGTATTGATATTTTTGACATTTGCAGATACAATATTTAATTTGTTATACTGACTATTTATATTTTTTTATAAATTTTTTAACTTTTTGAATTATGAGTAAAGTTGTGTAATAATTACATAAATTTTGTGAATTTTTTAAAAGTAGAAGACAGAATGTCTTAATAAAAAAATAAGATATTAAAATCGTGAATTTTTAAATGTTAGAAAAATGTCTCAATTAAAAAATGTACAAATTTGAAAAAATTGGACAATAAAAATTACATGTTTTCCTAAAATCTATTAAAGGATTCAAGAAAATAATTAAAGCACTAAAATAAATTATGGTGATAAATAAGTAAAAGAAATCAATCATACACAAATTTATTTAAATTAAGAGTAAATAATTAAAGAAAAATCGTCTAAAAATGTTAAAGAAATTAAAATAGTAGAAAAAAACAAGTTATTCCCTTATGATCCTCCTTCGTCCTTTATAAAGAGGCCTTTTCACCCAAAGGGGGCAAAAAAAAATTTATTTACCAATTGGGGTGGTTTTTTTTTAAAAAAAGTACCATTTGGGGGTAAGTCGTACCACGTGGCACGACTTTTTTTTTTTTAAGAATAAAATTCGTCGCTAAAAGTTTGGTCGCTATTTCAGTCGCTAAGACCTTTTGCGACAGAATACTGTGGTCGCAAACATAAAAAACAAAAATAATCATAATATTCTGTCGAAAAAGTCTTAGCGACTGAAATAAAGACCGAAAATAGCAACCAAAATTTTAGTGACGAATTTTTATTTTTTTTTAAAATAATAAGAGTTGTGCAATGTGATACGACTTACCCCCAAGTAGTAATTTTTTTAAAACCACCCCCAATTGGTAAATAAAAAAAATTGCCCCCTTTGGGAAAAAAACTTATAAAGATGAAGAGTACGTAATTCTTTGTAGTTTGTACTAAAAAATAATAGTAGAAAAATCTACACTAATTTAACCTCTTCATTTCCCTCCTTTTGTCTTTCTATCCATATAGAAACCCCATTTAAGAGTTTTGTCCCCTCAACTCACAATGTCTTTGGATTCAGATTGTGATCTGCGCCCCCTCTGTTTTCGGTCATCCATGGCTTCCACACCACATGCCCAATCACAATGGGAATTCAGCTAGTCTCTCTCTCCTATGCTTTTTTCTACCAAGTTTTTTAATTTCCAGTGCTTTTCATTCTATGAATGCTGATGTGAAACATGTATCTCTCTTGATTATTCTCCTCTTCAAGCTTACATTTTTTTTCTTTCGTTAGTTGTTCTTTAGAGTTTTGACTGAGTCTTCTTTCTTATTTCTTGATGATTTGTTTGATAAAAATATGAATTCGGTTTCTAAATTGCCTTCTTTATTGTGTGTCATCCAAAGAATCCCTCTTTAATTTAGGGAATAATGAAACCTCCCTACTGAGTCTTTCACATGTTTCAGAGCAAGGTTAACTCTCTCATTGGCTTGCTATTAGGCTCGAGCTTCAATTAGTCTTAATTGCATCTTAAACAATAGGTTTGAAGAAAAGGAGGATCGTTGATGCATCTCATGATTCAACCTATGTTTTATGTAAAGAAGAACGTCTTGAATCTGCAGATCTGTTTGCTTGTTGGTTTTCTTATTTGGTGTGGCAGAAGTGTTACAAATGGTTGAGACACCAACAGGCCCTGCCATCTAGTATCAAACCTCATTTTTGGCAACTTTTGCCCGGGGGGGGGGGGGAGGCCAAGTACAACCAATGCTCTGTATTAAGATGTTGTAGGAACTAGGGGGCAGCTTGCTTGGTAGTATATATTGTTGGGTTGGTGTTGCAAATCGCACACGGCAAGTGTACCGCTCGTTTCAAGTAATAAAGTGGGTAAGTAGAGTATCGTCTCCACAGGGATTGGAATGAAATTCACAGTAATTCTAGGTCTCAGCGATTGGAAAGGAAAAAGAAATTGTTTTTGAAGAATTTGTTGTGTGTTGAGTGTTGAAAGTAAAGACAGAATTTAAAGATATAAACGCAGTAAAATAGTTTGAGTTGTTACCAATGGAATGAATAATTGTGGTCAGGCACAACCCCCTTTGATCCCTACCTCTTTCACTTAACTGGTTATCAAGTTTAATTGATTCTAATTACTCAGAGAATAAATCTTTCCTAATTTAGTTAACCCCTAATCCCTTAGTGAATTAACCCTTTAACCTGAATCAAAAACCTAATCCCTTAGTGAATTCTATCAAGTTAAGCAATTGAAAGAATTTATTATATAGTTCTGCAGTCACGCATCCCTATCCCTAGGCAATGAACAACTGTTATTCTAATCAAGTCAAAAATTAGAACCCCAACATCCCTATTGTGAATCTTAACTCTCAGCACTTACATAGAATGGCCAATTCCAAATAAGAATAGAACAATAAAGAACAGAATAAAATAAAATAATTATAACAATCTCATTCAATACCAGTCAAGTTATAGAGGAGTTCACATCGGTTCTTGGCCTAACCACAATAGAAGATTTAGCCTGACATAGGCTTCAAGAACACAAAAGCTGTCATTGAATACATGATTCTGCTACAATCCTAGCCTTGATTCTTGATTTCCAAGGGTTTAGAATGATAAAATATGATGTTCAGTGATAGTAGATCATGATTCTTCAGTCCCAGAGGCCTCCTTTTATAATTGCCTTGAAGATGGTTTAATTTGGGTAACAAAGCACCTTCTTCCTTGATAATTTCGAGCCAAATCTTTAAAAATAAGGAAACTACGTCTTCATGGCGCTGATAGCGCGAGAACTCGCGCTGATCACGCAGAGTCTTCGATTAGATGGCGCGGGTGGCGCGGCAATCCACGCTGATAGCGTGGACACTTCGAATTCAAGGACTGCTTTTGGCCTGTGGCGCGGCTCACGCGGGATCTGGCGCGATCCGCGCGAGGCCTTCAACTTGGTTTTCTCCTTCTTTGGCTTGAAATCTCCTCTTTTTGTCCTGAAATGCAACTTTGGTAATAAAATGAGATCAATTTAAATATAAACAATAATTAAACTAATTTTATTCTATTTTCTAACTATTTAATTAAATTATAACCTAAAACTAGCCTAAAACTAAGATGTGTTTGCAACACATCAAACAATTCCCAGATTTGAAAGTTGCTGTCCCCAGCAACAGAAAGAACTTCAAGAATAAGCAAGAGTCAATGATCAAACCAAACCACAATTTATAATCCTAGAATTATCATGCTGAGTATAATCAATTCACATCAAAGCTTTCCATGGCACTTTTCAATTCTGTCAAATAATGAGAATTAACTTGAGTATTCCTCACAGAATGTGTTTATTCTGCTCATTCACTCAAGTGTATCAGGCTATGATTACTCTCTTACTCAACATAATCACAGCACTACCATAAGCTTGAAAATATTCTCAACAGATGCAAGCGCAACTTGATCAAAAGGTCTTTCCAGCTTGTAACTTGGTTGGGCTAAGGGTAGGAAAATCTTTGGGTAGTAGCTAATATGAGGCTAGATCCAGTCCCTAAGTCCAATCTTGTGGTCATCCATGTTCCTTGTCTTCCTTCTCAAAACCTGGTACTTTATTCAACAATTTATTCTTAAGGGTAAATAAAAACAGAACAATAACTTTTTTTTTTAAAGTAAATAAACATAGAATAACAGAACAAATTTAGTAAACTAATGTACTTTTCAGATTTCCAGCTGATAGGCTTCTTTGTTTTCCAACTGGACTGTACTTATTTATTCTCTTAGCTTCCACACCAATTGGATTCAGCTTGTACTCCTTCATGCCTTGATGGACAATTCCCTGTTTTTCTGCTGTCATGGACTTAGATTATACCTTTTCTAGCCTCAGGGAGGTTGGTCAATGGATATAGCTCTGATTTAGGTAATTTGAAATGAAAGGCTCAGGCTCAAATGAGGTACAAATGGAAAATAATTGCGGTGAGTCAATTTGGCCCTGGTTTCAGAAGAAAAATCTGCTTTAATCATATCTCATACCTGCATCCAGAGAAACAATTCAAGTTCTAGAATACCATGAAAATGGAGTCTCTCGGAAAGAAAATTACCATTGTTTAGCTCAAAACCTCATAGGTGTTTAAACTCAAGTCAATCTTAGCTGACTTTATTTCAAGCACCATTTCAACTTCAACATGCATATCACATACCAACAATCACAATTCCAGTCATGTATCATGCAATTCATGTTATGTTTCATTTCATCAAGCTTTCATCAAAGAATTCTATCCATTACTGTGTCCATTCACTTTTATTCTGAAAAATCTGATGTGCTGTTTATTTATTTTTATATTTGAAAAAAAATTATGTTAGACGTCATTTGTTCCTTGACTGTGATTTGCGAAATAATGCGTATGCGCGTCCATTCCCAGATTTAGAAATTGTTGTCCCAGCAACAACAAATAAGGTCACAGCGCTTTGGAAAAATTTTCAGCATTATTTGGAAAATCGCAAACAAACGGAAACATTAATCTATCTAAACAACTTTTATTTGCAAAAATTTGAATCAGAAACTGTACTATATATATATATATGCAGAAATATAAATGTGCAGAATGTATGAAATGTCAAACGCATAATCCAAAATAACCAAAACAGAAAAGAAAAAAATAAACATAAAAATGATGTCCTGTCACTCTTCTCCCTCTCCTCTCTCATCAATATCTGCAGCCTCTGTGGCCTGTGGGGGTTCTGGAATGGATGGCTCTGTGTCTGCTGCAGCTGAGGGTCCAGGAGGAATATCTGTGGCTGGTGGTGTAACTGGAATTTGTGAGAAATCAGGCTACAATCCATGTTGTGAATCTTCAATATTAGTTGTCTCTAAATTTGTTTATGGTAATGGTTTATTAGAACTTATTATATTGAGATAATAAGCAAGGTGAAGAAATAAATGAACAAATGGCAACAAAATTGGAAAAATTCCTTGTCCCCACCCGTTGGCTTTCTCCAACAACCTTTAAACAATTGTTTCTACTTTTAATTTTTTGGAAAAATTATTCATTAGTGACATTTTGGTATTGTTAAAAATGGTACTGAAAAACTAAAGATTATACTTGTGATTTTTATCAACATTGTAAAGTACTCAAGTAGTGTTTCAATTTTAGCAAGAACCAAGCTTCTTTTTTCTGTATAAGATATCTACCTCTTTCTTTTCCCTTTTTCAATTCACTACACTACACATACAATATTACTCTTTGTTATCTTTTTTTCGTGCTTCAAGAATCAATCGAGAGGTATTGGGGAAACTAAATGCACTTGTGGTGCTGGGTTTATAAGTGAATAGCTTTGGCATTAAGATGTAGGGTTTGTGGTAGTGCTAACAGAGACACGCATATGGTGCCGGGTTTGGTGCTATGTCTCCGGCAATGGCAAGGAGAACTGAGTAATTAAGGAATTATTACATTGGTTATAACTATATAAACGATGTAGAATAGCATTTTCTACAAGAATAGCATTTTCTACATCGGTTATAATTATAACCGATGTAAAAAAGTTGGAAAAAATTGGCATTACTTGCACTAGTCTACATGTAGGCTCAGATGTTACCTAAACCTACGTTCGGGCTAAAAAGTAAAATATTTAAATTTTGCAAGGACGAAAAATAGACCAAAAATTTTGCAGGGATAGATTTCAAATATTTTCTTATTTATGAAGACGAAAAACATATTTTAGTTTAAATTATAATATAATAATTTAATGTTTGAGTAGTTTTGAATTTACTCAGACACTAGGCATTTCTCAGTTTTTTTGTTCTGTTGCATTTGACTTTGTTGTGTGCACTAGTTCTTGGGCTACTAATGAAATTATATAATTAGGATTCTATTACTGATTAAACACTAAGAACAAGAACTAGTATAAGTGTTATTCAATTCCAATAAGGTACTGGGTCGAAGATCTTACAAAAAAATAAAAATAAAGCCCTAGGCTTCTCAGAAAAAACTAACCCCTGTCAACAAACTCCCAAGCATGCTTGTCAGACACTCCTCCCTATATTCCTGTTACCTTCCTAACCAATCTGTCTATTGAGCATAAGAAATTCCCCTCCCTTATTCCCTTTTGTTACCTTTTGAAATGAATTACCTAAATCATAAACTTTCTTATCCAATTGGCCTGTATTCAACCATTTGTCCAAGTCTTGTTTAGGCCTAGAACTCAGTATAAAATTAACATTTTTATTTTTAAGAATCATCTGATCTGGTGAATATATGTACATTCAGGCAAATCATTCCTTTCATTTCCAGAATATGGTTTTCAGGTAAATCATTTCTAGCAATATGATAAACAATCTCAGGGTGCAAAACATAGAGATAAACACATCCTTCACATTTAGCAATTTGAATCATCTCCAATGCACCAGCATCATCAACCAATTGTGTCAAACCATCATTCAGATCCTTGCCTGCGACCTTGTACCAAAGAGTTTCAACACCTTTATATCTTTTTTCATTTATAATACCAGTTATCTCAAAATATGACCACATATCAGTACATTCCTACTCACAATCCTTCCCTTCGTAGGTAATATTCCCTTTGTCAAACTTACCACGATGGCGCACTTTCACTTTAAAGTACTCTTTCTCCATTTTGCATAATACAAAGACACAATGTAAATAACTCAAAGCATTTACTAAGTGAAGACTAAAATAACTATAATTCAACAAGCATTAGTGGCATCAAAAAGTAACACATGATATTTAACCCACAAATAAGGGATTAAACCCACAAATTATGAAATTTAAGACACAAAAAATGCAGAAGCACAATAAACCATTAAATGTTAAATGAACATGACACAACCACAAATTCCATTTAAAAAATTTCAAACACAACAATCGAACAAACACAGCAACCAAACCCTACGTTAAACTAAAAATAAACCCCTAAAATAGAGCACACATAAAATTGAAAAAAAAATAGCAACACCAAGAAACCATTGGCGTAACATACCTTCAACACATCGACAAAACCATTCTTCAAATGTCTATCCTTGCGGCTTCTTTAATCTCCTCTAGAAGAATTTCTTCTTAATTGGAACTGAAACTGCAAACCCTACATCACCATTCACCTGTGAGTGTTCGACACTTCAATTCCTCAAAGTTTCTATTTTTACTTTGTAAACAAGCTAAGTGTGAGACATGTGGCTGTGCATTGCCCCTTCTAGGTTAATTTTGTGAAAAATTTAAAGCAAGGGTATTTTGGTAATTTCAAGTCAAAATTTAAGGGGGCACTTGCCCCCTTCTCTCCTACCTGGATTCGCCTCTGTATGTACATCAATTATGTGCAAATTCTTTTGAACTTGAAAGATTCACTACCATGAAAAAAGCTTGCTTTAAAAAATCTGAGGTTTTCCTTGTTTACTGAAATTAATACTAAGAAATGTTTGTTATTAAAAATTGAATGACAATTATAGTGACATGGAAATGGATTTTGGATCGGAGGAGAATGCTTCCATTGTGTATGCTGCCTTAGCAGTTGACAAAGAGGTGATTGTCTGAAGACATGAGCTATCCAATGCTTTACCAATCTTTTTCAACTAGTTTAATATAATTTTGTGCCTTGTGCAGTTGCAACCTGATAAAGTAAAACGACTTATGACAGTGTCTAAAGGAAAGCTATCAGTGTGAGTATCCTCTTTGGTATTAATAGTTGAAAGATTTTGTAAATGAGTTTATGGTCGATTTAATAGTGCATCATTTGTTGGTTAAATGTTATTTTGTTCTTAGGAGTAAATTAGGATATTAGGATATAAAACACATGGTTTTGATAACTCAAGTGAAGTTCTTATTGTAATCAATTTTTAGCCATCAACTTTGTGTCTGAAATTCTGCTATCTATAGATACCTGAGTATCTGCATCATGTTTGGGTTAATTGCAATTGTTTTTTTCATCAAGATATTATGATAATGACTACAATTTTAAATATATCATCTGCTATATGACCACTTTATGTTGGTCATTAATGTTGATTTGAGGGGGAGCTCTTGAAGATTGAAGCTTTGTTATGACTTGGAAAGGTTTTTGACTTTCAACATGCTTGAAGGCTTGAAGATAAAGATTGTGATTAAATGTAAAAGGAAAGGAAGCCTTCTGATGATCCAAATTCTTGCATGCATTTCATTAATAATCATTCATGCATTATATCATAAAAGCTTTAAGCAATTGGTTTGGAACTTTAAAATAAGTCAAGTATTTTGGAAAAATAGTTCTAAGTTGGTTTAATCGATTACTAGACTTACATAATCGATTATATTGTTCTTTACACTTTCTGGAAATGAGTAAGAACAAATTAATCGATTACA
>PYAF01005679.1:9826-21361 GCA_007407185.1 Glycine tomentella
ACATGGCAGAACCAATCTGCCTATCTTGTGCATATGGCGCGACTCGCGCCAAACGCCGCGCGGTTAGCGCCGTAGGCCAGAACCAGTTTTCTCCTCTCTTCCTCAAGCCTTCCTCTAAAAATTCTTAAGCACATTAATTATCCTTACTCATGAGCTTAATTCTAAGCTTAATTACATGATTAAAATTCAAGGCATTACAAAGAGCACCTGAAGCATTCATGGAAAAGACTGCACAATAGACCTCCTCTAACGAAGAGCTTTTTGAGCATTAGGTTATCTTCAATGGAAACCAGCAGGGGAATCACCATATTAGTGAAACCAAAATCAAAATAAGAGTTATCAATTGCATATAGGGAGGTGTAGAACTGAAGCACATGGCTCTTAATATCCTTTGGAGTGTTAATAAACTCATTGCCCACTTTGAGGACATACATCCTTTGAGAAGCATGGCTGATCTTAACAAGACAGTGGAAGTGGAAGCAAGAAGTGTTTCGGTCCTCCAGGGCGAACCAATCAACTTTGGCTTTCTCTTTCCAAATTTCCTCTTGCAAGGCTAAAGACTTTTCTAAATCACATTGGGCCTTTATTTCCTTAGAAGCAAGGTCACCAGAGTATCCCATAAGAGAAATTCGTTGTTGAATGCCATCAAGAACAGCCTTGGCTAGATCAACATTAGCATGGATGTTCCTAAAAGTTCTCTTATTCTAGACCTTGAGGGCTGATTTCAACAAATTGAGCTTCTTGTTTAGAATAAACATGGGACACCCAACTATGCTTGTGCTCCAAACCTGTTGAACCAGTTTTCCACAATCCTGATGCTTGCACCAAACAAACAGGAATTTGAACGAGGGATGACAAGTCGTGTTGGATTGCATATGAATCATAAGCGGAAAATGATCAGAGTGGCATCTAATCAGAGAGGAGCAAGAAGTGTTTTGAGCAGGCTAATAACCACTCCATTACATATGACTTGTATAGTCTTCTCTCAACTTTAGCTGAGGCTTGTCTCCCATTGCACCTTTGGTAGGCAAGTGGATGAGCTTGGAGTTGTTAGTCCAGTTCCTGTAGTCAGCACATGAAGCCTCAATAGGGGTATTGCCACCTCTCTGCTCATAAGCCTTGAGGATGGCGTTGTAGTCACCAGTGAGAAGTCAAGGTCCCGGATGATCAGTAATGAGGCTAGAAAGATCACCCCAAAGATATCTTCGAGTCTTGAAATTAGTAGTGGCATAGATGGAAGCAAGATACTCCCACTGTACAGAGAAAGAAAGAAACTGGTTACAAGAATAGAGCATAACAGAATTTAGGAAATATGTACATAAACTCCAGAGATTGAATTTTTGAGTTTAATATTCCTCCAAAAAAGAAGGGTGAACATTAGCAGTATCCATCTAAGGCTCTGAAACAAACAAGAAATCAGATTTGTGAGTAGAACATATGTTTTTAATCATGCTTTTAGTTTCTGGGTTTGCCAACCCTCTGAAATTCCAATAAAGGAGCTTCACGTCAAAAGGAGATTGAGACAGAAGCTGCCTTGCTACAGGTGTTGTAGGAAGCATTGGATTTGACTTGCTTGTTTTTCCGCTTTAATTTGTTGTTCCTGGAGTTGGAGATCACAGGCATGAAAGTTTCATTCTGGGTAGTGGAACCTTTCTCATCAACATAAGTTGGATCCTGGATGTCATCCTCATTCACCAGGTCTCCCCAAAATTTGCCCAGGATTTTCAAGTCCTGAGCCACAACACTGGCAGAGGGGGGAGGAGTAGCCAGGTATAAACTCCCTGATGAACCCCCAACCTCCGCTAAGACACATGTCACATGAATGTTGTTTGGAACAGATGAGTCTAAATCGCTGGTGATAGGAGCAGGTGAAGCCATTACTTGGGTTGCATTCACTTTGCTGCTACTAGTATCTAAGTTGTTGGAGTCTTGTATAAGTCCTAAAATAGAGAGAGAAAACAAATATTATTTCATACCTCAAAAAGTTGGTTACTTAAACCATCCCCATTTCCTATAAAAATCTGATCAGGTCCATCAAAGTGAGTGAACTGCTTGATATTCTGTGGTTCACCAGTTACATGAAAGCTAGCACCATAATCGGAAATCCAGGTGGAGCTAGCATGTCCATTTCCATGAGAAGAGGAATTAGTAAGCATAGCACTGGGTTGGGTTGATGCTGGAGCAACAGTTCCAGACTTGGAATTGGGATTAATCCAAGTGTTGGAGGTTCTGATAGAACCAGAGTAGGAAATTGGTTGCAGTATTGCAAGATCAAAGAAAGTGAGTGATTCATGAGGCTGAAAACTCATATTAGACCTAAAGTGACAACATTTGCAGTGTCGTCAAACTTAAGGCAAATTTGACATTGAAAATTGGCAAATTTGTAACCACCGTGACCTCTGCCGAAGCCACCACTATTACGGTCGACACCACGATCAGCAAAACCGCCATGACTACCACTACCGTGGCCATACCCTCCCCGAGAACCACCAGAATCATTGGATTTGTACGAATTGGAGTGTGAATAGCCTTGAGTATAATTCAAGGAAGGAGAGCTAAGCACCTAAGTCTCTTTATTGTAACGAATAAGATGAGTTTCATGACCGTAAAGTAAGGCTTCAATCTCATCCATTGACGGTGTATGCTTCTTGCTTTCGATGACTGAGATCACTGGCGCATAATTGGACGGAAGTCCTTCAAACAGTTGTGACGAATCGAAACTCCAACACCAGCGAGCTCATCAACATAACCTTTGATCTTACGCAGATATTCATTAATCGATTTACCTTTAAGCAAAACTGTGCGCATTGCAGTTCGCAATTGACGTGCACGAGACTTTGTCTGGAGACTGAAGTACTCGTGAATCTTTTCCCAAACTTGATAGGAGTGGTTTGAACCAAGAACACGTGACATAACGGATTTTGAAAGAGTGGAGTGGAGCCTAACAAGGAGTGTTTGGTCCTGAACCTGCCACACTTCATACTCAGGATTGACACGATCAGCTACATGATCGTCTTCCGTGAGATAAAGACATGGAACAACTGGATTCACAACAAAACACTATTGTTTATGAGATTTGATTACGAAAAATTGGCTCTAGATACCATATTCAATAGAGTAGGAGAGAAGTTTTGAGAAAACAGAGAGAGAAAACAAATATTATTCCATATCTCAAAAAGTTAGTAATAGGGTTGGTTACAAGAGGTATTTATAGAATTCTGAACTGAGTACAAACAATTAACAGCATGGAGTACGGAGGTGGTGTTAGCAATTACTAACAGCCTAACAACATGGGGTGCTGTTAGCAAAAGATACCAGTCTAACAACAGCCCTTACAAAACTGTTTACTGTTTTAACAGTTATACAAATATATACTCTAATATCGAGCAGAAGGGTGGAACCTTTTCATACTCCACCCCCACGAAGAAGGCGAACCTTTCCCTCTCTACCAAAATCTGATTATGCAATTTGTTGGTGAGATCGATGTCAACTAAGATACGGGTTTAATGGCCAAATGTTCTTTTCATGGTGTTCTCATCTAGAGCAATTGGAGACCCGATTACGCCCCAATTTCGACTAGGATCTGTGGATGCCAATATTTATGAGCAAGACCATGAAGCCGGACCCAACAATGCATGTTTGTAGTCTTTAGCTTACCTACATTGAAGTCCTAAGTCCATGCTAATAGGCAAAGCACACAAGGGTTCATATTCCAAGTCCCATAGATCGTACACTCCACAGATCTTCATCAGAGAAGAAAACAATTTCGTAAAATCCCTTTTTAAGAGGAACAATGGACCAGGGGTCAATGGGCTTCCACAAGGTCAAGAGCTTGGCCCACAGGTCCCAAATCTTGATAGGAGCATCCCCTTTTGAGAGAAAAAGACTTCCATGAAGGATGTTTTTGCAATCTACCCAACCATCTTGGTACTCTAACTCAGAGATCTTAATGGCTAATGCATCCCCTTTTAGGCATGGCTTAGGGAGACGATTGAGTGGAAATGAGAAGTTTTTGATGATTTGTGTGAGGGATTTTGGGTGAGAGGGTGGAGGCGCAAGAGGGGAAAGGGAGGTTTGACGGGGCCGCGGGCTTGGGGGGGTGATGCGAGTAAGCTCCAAGGGCAAATCGTATTTGAATCCATGGAGAGGAGACTTCCTAAAGGGCCATGGCGGCACCGGACCTGCTAGGGTTCAATTCCGTCTCCAAATTTAATGATTGTTCAGAAGAGCAAATGCCAGCTAGATGGAAGAATGACTTCCCTAACGTAACCGATTTATAACATGTTTGATTTCACGTTTCAAATGTGATTTTCAAAAGCTAATAGTTCTAGCTTCTAAATGCCAAGCATGATTCCTCTATTCGTAAGTTTCCAAACATGTCATTAGTCCCGATACTCCCATAACTACGTAGAACATTAACATATTCTATTATTCTTACAAGAAAATGACTATTTAGCGTCACTTGTTAAAGAAGGGTTCTATTTTAGTTCTGTATGTTAACTAACGAAGTATTAAACAATTTCATTAATAGTCTATTAACAATTAATCAAGTACTAGAAAGAAGGTAAATGTTTATTGATCAACACACTAACTAAAGTAAAAAAAATCTTCACTATAAACTAATTGTATATTTCTATTGAATTGCTATTATTTGGTTAAAGAAGTTTTGGATACTAAAGTTTGCTTCCCTACTCCTTGTTAAATTTTCTAATTGTAATGGGAGGAGGGGACATGGGATACGAATTTAAAGGAGAGGAAAAGAAAAAAAGAACTCTAGTGAAGTTGCTTTTGTTCTTTTGTATAGGTAACTCTACTATTTAATTTTAAGTAAATCTTGATTTTAATCAAGGAGGGTGAACACACCTGTACTTGTATACATCAGAGACAAATTTCAGACAAGCTTAAATAACTAGGATTTTTGGGTAGAAGTGAGGGAGGTTCAGCAGGAAAGGAAGATTTTGATCCAGGGGGGAATGTTAATATTTTGTTAAACTTATGTTTTACTAATATAATTTTAGACATTTTATGCAACTTTTTTTTTTTTGATCGGCCAATGTTAATTGTTAAATGTTAGTTTTGTTAGTGGAGGGATTCGAACCCACGACTTCTCCCTCCTTCCCTTCCTTCCCTTCTTTTCTTTTTACCACCCAACCAACCTTATATCTCCACATTTTATGCAACTTAACTGATCGTACTAGAAACTTTGAAAAAATTGTCAATCTTGAGTATGTTCTTATTATTGGCGATTATGTTTTCCATTCCAAGCCATTTAATAATGGTTTATACCTAAAATCCAAACTAATAAGTAATAGCATACAATAAAAGTGATTAAAACAGAAATTTCAACGTTGAACTCCGTCAGAAAATTTCTCAACAGGCATCAGGAAGAGTCACTTACTGCGGTCACGAGCTGTCCGAGTTTTTTCCTCAAAGAACATGTGCTTATATTAGTCAGCATGATCTTCACCATGGAGAGATGACAGTGAGAGAGACACTGGACTTCTCTGGACGCTGCCTGGGAGTTGGAACAAGGTATGATTTGCTGGCAGAGTTATCGAGACGGGAACAAGCAGCTGGTATTAAACCAGATCCTCAGATAGATGCTTTCATGAAAGCCACAGCAATGGAAGGTCAAGAAACAAGTATTGTTACTGATTACATTCTAAAGGTTTGGTGATGGTGTTTATTTTGAACCATTTTCCATGTTAGTCAATAGGTATAGGCCATCAAACCTTAATTTCTTTCATCTAACTGTTTGATATAATGCAACAGATTCTTGGATTGGAAATATGTGCTGATACTTTGGTGGGAGATGAGATGAAAAGGGGCATATCTGGTGGACAAAAGAAGCGTTTAACTACTGGTATGTGGATACGAAATTTCACTCAGAAGATTCATGTTACACTTGCATGTGTTTTTACAGAGGAGTAATGGTGCTTTTATATGACTTTATTATGTTTAGTTCTTTACAAATCCTTCACAAACATGTATTCCCATGCAAGTCATTGGGTAACACATTGGTTCTACTATTAAGAAGCACAGACTCTTCAAAATTGTAGCTCTGTCTTGTTATACCCAGGTCAAACATGTATCTATATTGGATACAGCATGGATACTTTGAATACTGCGAACAATTTATAATTTTTTTACATTTATTTCTTTAAACTATGACCCCAATTACCAATAAAATGACTTAAGTTGATTTTAAACCATCAATTTTTTATTTTGGATTTGTGTCTCACACAATTTTATAATAATTTTATGTTTTATTATAGTCTTGTTGTGTCCTATGATTTCTAAAATGTGCACATCTCCATATCTTAGTTATATTGTATTTGTGTCCTATGTTGTGCCTGTACTTTCTAGACTATAACTTTTTTGAATTGTCTAGATGATTATACCATGGAGTTTGAGAGAAAAAGTGTCTTTGTAGTATTAGATTCCTTTGCAGAATTTTCTATTTTTGCAATTCTCATAAACAGAAACTTAAATAACATGAATGCAGGTGAGATGCTGGTAGGCCCTGCAAAACCATTCTTCATGGATGAAATTTCAACTGGTTTGGGATTTCTCAAATACCAATGGATCCATTGAATTTTCTCAACACATCTTATAGTTTCATTGTATCTTTCTCAAACATGGTAACAGTACTATGTGCTTAAATCACATTTACACTTTTCAATTATCAAGAAACTAGATCAACAAAGGAACTCAAGAGATTCAAGGAACAACATTTCCAACCAGCACCTAAACCCATCGTCTCTGCCATTGACATCCTTAGCCACTTGAACACCAACACAGCAAAAGCCATCATCACCCGCTTGGTCTCCATCATCTCGCACCATTGAATCACAATCACAGCACCTTCGTTTCTTTAAGCCTGCACATTCGCCTTCTTGTTCTGAATGTCACATTTGATGTCCTATCATTTTCAGAAAGGTGTCTGCCACATCACTCATTGAGGATCATGTGTGTGTTCGACATCATCTCTCCAAAGCCAGGGGTGAGATTTGTTACAAGTTGCTAGTTAGTTAGTTGAGATTAGTTAGCTTCTATTGCACCCTTATAGTTACATATAATTCTCTCTTGTATCATTATCTTTCTTACGTGAAAAATCGGTTATCTATGGAACTCCCCTTCTATTCTTTAAGTTCTATGATGTATGGCTACATCAAAATTCTGATAAGTATATCAGCTTTGAGCCAGCCAACTATGTAAGATACACACAGGGGATTAGGGGAATAACTTTACAACCTATAATAATTCTATCCCACTCTCTCTCACTAAAAAAATGAAAAATAGGAAGACTGAAATGAGAAAAAAAAAAAAAAAAAAAGTAGGGTTACCTCTCAGAGAGTATCCTCGTACTGAAATTGCTGATGAAAAACTATGGGAGGATTAGTGTACAATTTAGGCTGAAAAAGTAACATACATTTTTCCCTTGTTGACATATAAAATGGTTTCCGTGGTGGGGTGTGTCTTCTTGCCCCTTCTTCGTGTCTTGCAAAATCTCAAGCATTTGATTAATTATTGCAACAGTAATTTAGGAGAGAGAATGTGATACCCAACTAAGATTTATAGTCCATAGAAATCTTGCTGAATGGCACGAGAGGATCACGATTAATTCTTGCCCTGCCCCTAGGTGATTAGAAAATCAAAGTTTCTATACTATTTTTTTTTTGTGAATTCAATAATATTTCTTTAATAGAATTAGTTTAGTGTCTTATTGCACGGTATTAAATTCACATTTATAATTTATAAGAGTAAATTTATATTATTTAGATTTTAATATATTATTAATTATTTAATTAAATTTTAGTAAATATATTTTAATAGATACATCAATAAATATTTAATATATAATTTTATATATACTCATGTTCTAGAAAAATTGTTATTATTGGAAGTGTTATTATAAGTAGGTATTTTTTTCATTTTGGTGATATCTTACATATTTCCTTTAACTTCCTATGAGTGTTATTGGGTACAGATCATTCGTGAACTCGAATTGACTCAAATCGATCCGAATAATTTGGATTGAGTCATTTATGTACTTGGGTCAAAATCGAACCGAACCGATCAAAATCATTCATGTATGGTTTGGGTCACGAGTTTAGATCTATAGATCTGATTAAAACCAAACTGAACCTATCAAAAATTTTAAAGTTGTTTGGTTTGCTTTTAAATACTGCTAATATCTCCAAGTGTTAAAACTGCAAATGTTTATAATATTATGGTTTATATTTGTTCATTTGTTTCAACAATTTGGTTGTAAAAAATCTGGTTGCACTAAAGCTTATTGCAAGAAATAAATTTGCAAGAAATAGTTGTGATTCAGACTATTATAGTAAATCTCGTTGAAGAATATTTTGTTTTAATTTGTATTAGTCTATTTTAGAATATTATGTTGATGGTTTAAATGAATCAATTTTATTACTTTCTAACATTTGATAATATTGTGTTAGGGTAAATAGTCATTTTCATCCCTGAATGTGTAAAGTACTGTCAAATTCGTCTCCAAAAGATAGAAATTCAAATTTTAGTCCCCAAAAGTAAAAAAATACGACAAATTCATTCATCTGTTACTGTTAATAAAAGAGCTTACATGACACAGAGGGATGAAAATGTCACAAAAATGATTGACAACATTGGGTGCTGAAAAGATTGGACCAAAATGTTAGTAAGTTTCCATTGAACTAATTTGTCATACCCCAAAATTTGTTTTATTTAAGGATAAAATATAATATAATCTTCATTTTTTCCTTTTTTTTTTGTTCTAACCTGTAAAATAGAATTTAATTCTTCCATTGGACCAACACGCTTAATTGTGTTCTAACCTGTAATTCAACACCAACACGCTTGATTTTGTTCTAACCTATAATTAAGAAAGTTTCTTTTAAAGAAATGATCTTACCAGTTCAAATGACAACAACCAATTAAGCGCATATTTGATGTTGTCAAGTGATGTGAATCCCCCTGCCTTGATTCAAATTCGGACCAATTCTAGATTGGAATTCGCTCACTAATTGAGCCAGAATCGTATTGTTAACTTTTATGCGTTTCTTGGCCTGTAGAACTCGGATTGGAACGATTCAACAATGACGTGAAAGAGGATATTCTGAAATGCAATTTAGACACAGAAAACACCAAAAAAGGATAAGTAAAACGAGACTTATGTAAATAAAAAATTCGGGTTGAATTATAGAATTTAGAAATGCAGAAATTTAAACAAGGAATAAGAAAATGTGCAAAGGAAGAAGCAAATAGGCGCCACAAATAATTGATGTTTGATATGTCTTGAGGATCGCAACAAGAATTGAGCAATTCTTGATAAGATCAAATGGTTTAAGGAAGAACCCTGACAGAGATAATTCTCAAGCTAATGATAAAATCCAACAACAAAAGTTCTTTCTCTATTCACTTCAGAATTGTTTTATACAAATTAGTTCTCATGCATTTGGTAGAAAATAAACGAAAATTAAAATCTCAACATTGTAAGAATAACTAAAATGGCTTAGTGGTTAAGTCAGCTACAAGCACTATATTACTATTATTTTTTTATTAAATGCCTAAGTCAATAATTGCTTTTATTATCACTCCAAGCAACCAATACATGTGACTAGTAGTCCACTCATGCAGCCCTCTAGATTTTGGGTTCCCTCATGCAATTGGATTGCCCTCAAATTAGTCATTATATGTTGCAAAGCTTCTTGGGTCTTTTTAGCTCTTGCTCTTGCTCTTGTCATGGGCCCTCCTATGCCTTGTATTGGGTCTTGGTCTTGGGGTTGGTCTTTGATGTCGGATTGGCCTTTGATTTCCTACACTAAGGCATGCAATTGTCAAGTATCACTTCTCTCTCAAATAGGGTTGGGCCTAACACATAAGAATTTTCAAAATCCACTAAGCAAAAGGGACATAAAACCAAATAAATGTTGATAATAATAATTCCAACACAAAGAGAAAGAATAAAATATAATAGATCACATTCCCATTCGAAATAACATTTTAAAAATCAATGTCGGCCCAACAACCTTAAATGTTGCTTCAACTTTTGCAGGCATTTTGAATGGTATTCGGGAGTTTGGCAATATCGAAACGAGCAAATGATGTGTTTTGGTAAAAACACCATATTTATGACAAATTTTATGGCGTAAAAAAGAACATGAGAAAAGGATATGTAGAGAGAGAAAAAATAATCCATGAATATCATATGATACTATTATGTTCCAATAATGTGCCAATGATCTCGATAGCCGAGAAGACAAACAAATAGTTGTAGCAAATTTGCAATGCTTGTAAATGGATACGCTAAAATTTGAATTTTCATCTCTCAAAATAAATTTGTCAACGCTTTACACGTTTAGGGACGAAAATAGCTATTTACGCTAAATTGCATTTTACCTTTAAATGAAATGAAATTTGGGATCTGACAAATTTGTCTAATGGAAACTTACTGATATTTTAGTCAAATAGAAATTTATTGACATTTTGATCTAATCTATTATGCAACCATGTTGACAATCATTTTTGTAACATTTGCATCCCCTTGTGCCAAGTAGGCTTTTTTCATTAACAGTAACGGATAGAAGTTAAATGGTAAATGAATTTGCCGCACTTTTTTCAAATTTTTTTTTTCAATGACTAAAATTTGAATTTTCAACTTTCAGAAACGAATTTGTCTGGTCTCTACACATTCAGGGACGAAAATGTTATTTATCCTATTGTGTTAATTGTATTGGATATTTGGATGAATCATGATATAAAACAGTAGTTTTAAGAAAATAAAATAAAATTTAAATGGGTAACCCGTTAGTCCGAAATGAACCAAATGTTCATGAATGGGTTAAGTTTCAAAAAACATTATCTGAAAATTGAACTGAATCCATCAAATTTGATTGAATTGGATCATAAATTTGGTCAAAATTGGTCCAAATCATATAGCAAACACCCCTATAACTTTCTTTTCAAAAGAGTTGATTTGATTGTTTTTATTTTTATTTTTTAACCATGTTATCAGTACGAAGTATGTAGTGACTTTGTTGATGATAATCTTCATCAAGAAGTAAAATAAGTCCACGTGCCAAAATCTTCTTTTATAATATTTTTTAATTAAATTAATTAATTAAATATATTAAAGTTATCATATGTACAAAAAATATTATAAGTGGTAAGATTAATTTATTAGAAATAATGATAAAAATTAATAGAATCATTTGTATATATGATAGGTATAATGTAGTGTAATTTTTTTATTTGATTTAAGTATTAATAATATGACTAATAATTTGTAAATTGATTCAAATCAATGTTTATTTATTTTTAAATAATAATATATTGATTAGAATACTTAAATTAAACTTGTTAAAAATTTTAAAATATATTTTCAGAAGAAAAAGTGTATCAAATTAGAATTTTTGTATTTGATATAATAAACAACAATTTATTTTTAAAGAAAAGTGGTTTCCGCTTAGTTTGAGATAAAAAATTGGGTAAAATTATTTAATTACAATAGAATTTTTATTATTATTTAATATA
>PYAF01005679.1:28079-38511 GCA_007407185.1 Glycine tomentella
CATTAACCTAATAATCCTATATGTATGAATGATGCATGTTATGCAATATTGGATTATCAGATCATACATTTTCTTTTACATGATCAATTTGAAATTTTCAACTTCAAGCTTCCTTGGTTCTTCCTTTCTTTGCATGTTGAAAGCACAAAACTCTTTACTTTGATCTTCAATGATGCTTAGCTTCATCTGAATCAACAATAGTATTCAATGATATCCTCAAGTCTAGGACGATCCGCACTACCAAACGATGAGAGACTTTACAAATCCAATGATATTTTAAAGAATCCTTGTGGAGTCACTTGGTGGGTCAATTTAGTGCCATCTGTTCCCTAACAGATCCACCGACGACATCAGCTAAGGCATCACCATGCCTGCATTCCATGAGGTCCCTACCTTGTATCTATATACAAGTAGATGATGTCGTACTAGTTTTACTGAGATCATCAATGCCCTTTCCTTATGATTCAAGACTAGGAACTAGCTTTAGGCAATAAACATATAGTGTCCTCGAATCCTCATGATCATGATCCCTATCATAGATCCTCGAGTGTACACTTGTTCTATTCCTAGGGCCTTTATCTTTAAACGTATATTACTATAAATATAGGTGAGACATAAAAATGATAAAGATAAAGTTTCCTCTTATTAATCATGAAATAATACAAGGTGTTCAACTGATAAATCAAATTGTCTCTAGGACACCTACATACTAACATCATGACTGTTGACCGCACTGTTTCGCATCGATTGCAGAGCCCACACAGATTGCTGACATCCACTTTGATGCGATTGCCAGTGCATGTGAGTGAACTGTGTGCAACTGCGCACATCATACACAACAAGTTGTCTGTTGCTTCATGATTGTTGACTGCACTATTATGTAACGACCCGCCTTGTGGCTACGATATCACTAACTCTTAATTGTGCAAATGTCAAATTTTAATGAAAACTTGCTATGTTTAAGTTTATTAGAACTTGATTATTGAGATTATCTGAATGGCTTTAAGCTGAATTTTGGACAGTTGTTAGAATTTTATATCTCCCTTTGTACTTAACCATATGAGGTGTTTGACCTCTCATTTTAAAGCTTAGGATGTCCTAAAATATGGTACCAAACTAAGTAGTGAATCGTGCCCAGAAGTTATTTGAACACAAGTTGTTCGAAACTGTCCACACCCAAACAACTTCTGTCATACGTTTTTAAAAATTTATTTCTCTCTCATTTCTTACTCAAATTAGGTGTATGATATATGGAATTAAATATCTAGATTACTATAACATATAAAAATTTAAGCTAAATCTAGATTGTGTACTGCTTGTAGTCACAAGAACACTAAGAGATGTCTGTGTGGAAATTGGAGCTCGCTGGCATCCTTGGAGTTTAGTTTTAAAAATGCTACAACTAACGTTTTAGAAATCCAAATAAGGCATGTGATACCTTGTTAGAAAACTTACGAAGTCTAGTTTAACACACTAAGATATGAGAATTTAATGAATTTTATATCAATACAGATTATATGAAAACCGAATTCTATGTGGTGAGAAATCTGGTTGTTATGATATTCTTGGGCTGTTGTGATTATTTATATGTGTATGAACTTGTTGATCTTGCATATTTTATGATGTTGGAGATAATTATGTACTAGTGATACTGTTTAATTGGTTGTGAACACTAACTTGAGTGCGCATGTGTTCGGCCAAGGGTGAGATATATTAAACAAAGTTACAATTTAACTTGTTGTATGGTGTAACCGAACCACAATAGTTTCATGATGTTTTTGATTCAATTGTTCCATGGTTGTGATTGTGGTTGAAAAGCAAGATCTATGTTAAGGTCATGGAGATAAATGAATATTGGATGTTCTTGTCCATAGAGTGATGTAATGATTGAACCCATCAATCATGAGTTTTCCCAAATCTTCCTTGCATTGAAACTCAAACTTCAAGATTTCTTCAGGGACACAAGGTTGTCCAGGATTCGTATAATAACCTAGGCTTTTATAAAAAGGAATAAAAGAAATAAAAATTTAAATTCATAAAATTCTGTCACAAAAGCCTTAGCGACAGAATTAGCGACAGAATTAGCGACGGATTTAGCGACGGACGAAGTCTGGCGCCAATAGCGCCACAGATGCTGGAAGTTGGCGCCAGTAGCGCCATAGATGCTGGAAATTGGCACCAGCAGCGCAAAAGTGGCGCCAGATGCACTGGATTTTGGCGCCATCAGCGCCAGAGTGGCGCGGCATGTCGGTCAGGTCCAGTATAAAAGGGTCAGATTACGAATTCTGGACCGATTTTCGCCTTCTCCTTCCTCTGAACGCCTAGACCTCCATTGTTGAAGCTTCAAGCTTCATCTTTGCACCATAGTTCACCCAAATACTTTCCTTTCACCACAAAACATGTTGGAAACCTTTAGTGAGCCATAATCCTTCATCAGTTTCCCCTGAAAACCCCTTAATCAGAGAGTTCCTTTTCTCAAGGGGAGGTTGGAGAACTCGAGTTTGGTGAGGAACAATGGCTTTTCACGGACACCCGGGCTAAGGGAAGAGGTCCAGAGGCCTTTCTCACCATTTCTGAGGTAAGAAACTCGAGATTTCTCAGTTGATTTATGAATTGGGGTTTTGGGTGAATAGTGACCCACTAGTGATAGGGCTTGTTTTAGCCTTGGGTCCTTTAGAAAAACATATTTAGAATGATGTGAGGATGAAGGATTAGCTCTTAGATGTTAGTTTGGTTAACTTTGGTTCTTGGCTCTGGGTTATGCATGTGTGGCTTGTGTTTTGAGTCACTTGATGTTTATATGACATGCAAGGGCCTTGTTAATGGTTTTGATGTGCTTGAGAGGCCATATGAACGGTGTCTTGTGTGTGGTATGGACCGTTCAAGCCCTAAGTGATTTCTTGAGTCTGTGGTGACTCTGATGCCTTGATTAGGCTGAGATAGAACACCGAGGGTCTATGAGATGCCTAGTGAGAGCTGGGCTATGATGAACCTTAAGTTAGAAGACAGAGATCGATATGGAAAGAAATAGTGTTTCTTTTTTTTTTCTAACGATTGAGAACCATTATTGATTGATTGCCTGCATGTCTGATGTAGGGCGTGAGATTCATACTGCTGGTGGTGGTCACCACGAGGCCGGGAGAGCCAGTATTGAGCTGAAACCAGGTAAGCTCATTATTCTTGGGGAATGTTTCCCTTGCTTGTGTTTCACCACACCCAAAAGGGTGATGGTTTGGTATGCTATGCATCTGAATATTGTGTGTTGTTGTTACATTGAGACATGTATGTGATGGTGAGAGAAATACCATTATGGCATGATGATGATTGATGTTAGCTAAACACTGTGATAGTGTTATGCTTTGTATTGGTTATAAGATGAATTTTATGATAATGCTGTGTGATATGGTTATATGAGAATTCTCTGGCCAGTAGAATAGGGTACTATGGATCCCCTTGGAAATGTGCCCTTGAGTGGATGATCTTCCTTTGGAAAATCCATAGGCGTCCATGTAATTTCTGAGAGAATGTGCCCTTTAATGGAAGATCTTTCTCAGGTATGGGCGGGAAAAGTCCTGAGGGAATGTGCCTTCAATTAGATGATCTTCCTCCGGCACTCAATGAGAAGTCCCGAGAGAACATGCCCTTTAATGGATGATCTTTCTTAGGCAATGTGTGATGGGTACATATATTGTTACCCTATATTGTGATATGCATGTAATGTATTGTATGTGAGCCGGGAAGGCTTATTGTATGGGTGATGCTTATTTGATATTATTTATGTTATATATGTGCTTGGAAGAGAACCAGGGGGAGGGAAACCTCCAAGGACCCTGAGTTTACTGAGATTAATATCTCACCCCTGTTGGGGATCTTGTTGCAGGTGATGGTTCAGGAGTAGCAGATAGATCCCAAGGCAAGAGGCCTGAGTCGGGATAGATGTTGATAAAACCCTAGGCATAGATGACTGAGCGTGTTGGCTCACATTTTTGTTTTTTTTGTTATGCCTGTATTTGTACAGTTTTGAGAAAGAGTATGTTGTAAATGAAAGAAATTCACCATATATATATATATATATAATGTATATTCGTATTTAAATTAAGCTTCCATTATTGATTTACTATTCTGTTTGCTGCGCTATTCTGATCTAATAACAATGTTAATACACGGGGTGTTACAATTTGGAAATGGAAAGTGGGGAAAAGGTTAGCGATGAAGGTGAATGGCACCATGGCAAATCTTTCCAATAAGCCTAGGAAGAATCGCCACAATAGCTTGAAGCTATTGATAAGAAACATGAGGTTCTTACACAAGAACAAGAGAGAAATCTCTTTCACACGAACTCTGCTTTCATTCACTTAGAAAAATGGAGTTAAATGTTTACATTCAATTGACAGCTTTATATACAAAACGAAAATAACTATCTGTAATTGATTATTTCGTCCAAGTAATCGATTATTATTTTCCAAATAATCGATCATTTCGACCAAGTAATCGATTATTTTGTTCTTAATCTTCTGGAAACAGATGATGAACCAAATAATTGATTATTCCACTCTGTAATCGATTAAAGCAGAGCTATTTATCATTTTTAGGCTTATGTAATCGATTACAGGTTACTGGTAATCGATTATCACATAAGTTTTCCTTTTTCCAAATAGCTGTGTAATCGATTACAGACAATGGTAATCGATAAAAGCAGACTAGCTTTGTTCCTGAGTGTAACTGAACTTCTTGTAATCAATTACAAGCTTATGGTAATTGATTAAAATAGAACAAATGTGTTTTTGATTTTTACAGACTTGCTTCTAACAAATGCTGGAATTTATTGAATTAAATTGAACTTGAGACATCAAAATCCAGCCCTTGTTATCCTTGAGTTGATGTGGCTCTTCATACTTGTCCAAGTTAGCTTGGATGTGATTTTGAAGTACTTGAATCCTAGCTCTTGTCATTGGTCCTTTAAAGCTCACCAAAGGAAGTGCTTCAAGCTCTCCTTCTAGACCTTTGGCTTGGGATGGACCTCCATCAATTACTCTAGATACACATGGACTCTGTTTTTGAAATCCAAGAGTGATGCTTTCAATGCTTTTAGAAAATTGGCCAAACTTGCTCAAAATCAATTGAGAGAGGCATGAGTTTTGCTTCATATCCATAGAGTGATATGGAAAGGTCCTTGATCCATTGATAGATCTTGGATGCTCATGTCCATAGAGAGACTTGAGGTTTTGGTATCGTATCCATAAGTAATTCGAGATGTGTCCAGATCCATGTAGAGTGGAACTGTTTATTGGTATTGGATCCGTAGAATGATTTGGGATGTGTCCAGATCCACAAAAAGACTCTAGAACAATTTGTTTTAAATGAAAGTAATGTGTTATTTTGTTAGTTACTTGAATGAATGATATCTTGTGTGTGGAAGGTTTGATGTGTAAATAAATAGTTTTATTATTGTATGAATATAAAAGCAATTCAAGTTGTTTTTATGGATAAAATGAATCTACTTCGAAATATATGTTTAAAAAATATAAAATGAACTAGATGTGCAGATGAGTCTATAGGAATATGTTTTCAAAATAAACCAAAGTAGTTGGAATGATGACGATGACATGGTTTTGAATTGGTTTTGTAAAACTATTTACACCTACTGGAATTCTTTGGAATTCTCATTGTTTTAGTGTGTTCCCGTGTCATTCCAGACAGGTAAATCGGGAGGAGCAACTACAAATTGGATACAAACTGGAAGATTTCTTTTAATATTGCAGACTTGTAGTATGTTCCTATAGGCTTTGTAGTACACGAACATTAATAAAATATTATTTACAAGTTATTACTAAGTTTGTAATTTATTAAAGAGACCAGAAAGTTTCCACAGGCTCTATATAAGCGTAATTTTTATAACACATTTAAATTTCTAATTTTGAGATAAGTTTGTCTCAATCAGTTTTGGTTAAAAATTACACATTAGAAAAGTTAACACCTTCTAGTTATGTATTATGACCTAGGCATAATATAGTAATTAGAAGGGTGTTACACTGTGCCACAAAATTAGCATAGTTTAATTGTTTTATAGCGATTCGACAATCATTATCAAAACTGGCACCGTTGTCGGGGATATGGTTCATTATGTGCCAACTTTAGTCGACTCATAATTAGATAATAGTATAGTATAATTTCATCTATCTAAAAAAAATCAAAAATAAAAAATTTTGTTTCTAGATAATAGATAAAAGATAGATAGATATAGATATAAGATAGATAGATATAGATAATAAAAAATTCAAAAAATCAAAAATTTGTTTCTAGATAATAGATAGAAGATAAATATAGATAGAAGAAGATAGATAAAAAAAATCAAAATTTAAAAATTTGTTTCTAGATAATAGATAGAAGATATATATAAATAGAATAAAATAGATATAGATAAATATAGATTAAAAAATTAAAAAATTAAATTTTTTTCCAGATAATAGAAGATAGATATAGATAAAAACAAATTTCAAAAATTAAAAATTTGTTTCTAGATAATAGATAGAAGAAGATAGATATACATAGATATAGATAAAAAAAATTCAACACTAAAAAAAAATTTAGACACTTATTGTGGTGTTTTCGAATTTTTAAAAAAAAGTGGGCTAGTTTTTCATTTTTTATATAGATTTAGCAAATATTATGAATAATGATTGATGACAACCAATCACCCAAGATTGTGTGGTATCTACTGTGCACCTAATCATCCAACAAAATCATGTCCTACTCTTTAAGAAACAGAACAAACTGCTGAAGTTTCTGCCATACAATCTAGATAGCCATTCAGACCTCAACAAAACTTATAATTCTGGTTGGAGAGATCACCCGAATTTGAGGTATGGTCTTGGTCCACAACAACAACAACAACAACAACCATTCAGACCTCAACAACAACAATACCAACCCTCCAACAACAAATACCAACCTCCCCCATTTAGACAACAACCACAATTCCAGAAGGATGCACGTAGACCTACACAACCTGTGCAGAGTAGTTCTGGACCTTCCTTGGAGGACTTGATGAAGCAAATGACAACCACCACCATTCAGTTTCAACAAAATGTCAGTGCCACCATCCAAGACCTGCAAACTCAGATTGCACAATTAGCTACAACTGTCAACCAGATGCAGCATCAAGGTTCTGGCAACATTCCAGCACAACTAGTTATTAATCCAAAAAGTATGAGTGTTATTACCTTGAGGAGTGGCACGGAGCTTCCAAATTCAACAAATGCTGGTAAAAAAATTTATGATGGTGCTAAAACAGATATATTCTGTACGTAAACATATTCCTCTACCTTTTCCTTCTAGATCCATTCCTGCAAAGAAAGTGGAGCTTGATTCTGATCTGCTCGAGACTTTCAGGAGGGTGGAAGTCAACATTCCCCTCTTGGATTCCATCAAACAGATTCCACAAGAGGAAGCTAAAGGAAAATGATCAAGTAAAGATGAGCATAAATGTTTATGCACTTATACAGGGTAAAATTGTTGCTACCATCCCACTATCCACCTTGCCACAAAAGTGCAAAGATCCTGGCACTTTCACTATCCCTTGCACCATTGGAGATTGTACTTTTATAGATGACATGCTTGACCTTGGAACCTCAATTAATGTCATGCCCACATCAGTTTACAGATCACTACATTTTGGTTATTTGAAACCCACTGGTTTTGTCATTCACTTAACCAACCAGAGTGTTGCGCTTCCACTTGGACTTATTGAAGATGTGCTGGTGCGAGTTAATGATTTGATTTTTCCTACAGATTTTTACAATTTGGATATGGAGAATGAGTCTTCAAGCCATGGTTCCACATTGATCCTAGTGAGACCATTCTTGGTGACAACCAGGACCAAAATTGATGTGTATGCAGGAACTCTTTCCATGGAGTTTGGTGATGACGTTGTCCAGTTCAACATTTTTGAGGTCATGAGACATCCTGTAGAGGAGCATTCTATCTTTCTTATTGATATCATTGATGTTGCAGTAGATAGTGTAGATTTTCTTTCTGAATTTTCTGATTTTGATCTTGGTTCTTGTAATTGTACCTGTGATAATTCTGCTGTTGTGTGTAGTATTTGTTCAAAGATTTCCTCTGCACTTCACTTTGGTTGTGTTGCAGATGCAGGTACAGATAAAGGTCCTGATTCTCCTATCACCTTTCCCTCAGCCACCAATCTTTCCTTGCCTTCCACCATTCAGCCACCTTCCTTGGAGCTAAAGTCACTACCTGAGCACATTAAATATGCATATTTAGATTATGCTCATAAGCTTCCAGTCATCATCTCTAGCAGCTTGTCACTTGAGCATGAAGAGAAGTTGTTGCATGTTTTAAGAGGCCACAAAAAGGCCATCGGATGGACACTTGTTGACCTTCTTGGAATAAATCCTTCCGTTTGCATGCCTTGGATACTCTTGGAGGATGATTCTAGGCCGGTGAGGCAGCCACAGAGGAGGCTGAATCCCATTATTCTTGATGTGGTGAAGAATGAAGTGATGAAGTTACTAGCTTCAGGGATCACCTATCGCATTTCAGAACCAACCCCCAAGGTGAAATAGGCGCAAGGGAAGAGTAATAGACCGGACCAACCCACAAAAATGAAACGGTCCCTCTGCAACTAGTCATCCATAATATTAAATAAATCATTTTCGTCTTTGGTAAATTTACCAAGTATAGCACTTGGATTTCACCTGTCCAAGTGGTCCCTAAGAAGTCGGGTATAATTGTTGTGAAAAACCAGGATAATGATTTGATTTCGAATAGAGTAGCCAACAGTTGGCGAGTTTGCACTGACTATAGGAGACTTAACCAAGCAACTCGCAAGTACCATTTCCCTCTACCCTTCATTGACATCCTTGCTTCAGAAGTATGGGGGTGTGCATAGAATTGCTACAACTTATCATCCCCAAACTAATGGACAAACCAGAGGTTTTTAACAAAGAGATCAAGCAAGTGTTACAGAAGGTAGTGCAACCCAACAATAAGGATTGGAGCAAGTTACATGAAGATGCTTTATGTGATTACAGGACCGCTTACCGGACACCTTTGGGGATGTCTCCCTATAGGGTGGTTTATGGTAAGGCATGCCACCTTTCGATGGAGATTGAGCATTGTGCTTATTGGGCGGTGAAGAGTTACAACCTAGCATTTGATGAAGTGGGTATGGAAAGGAAGCTTCAATTGCAAGAACTTGAAGAGATCTGCTTAGAAGCCTATGAGAACTCCAAATTTACAAGGAGAAAGTGAATAAATTTCATGACTCTAGGATTCTTAGAAAGGAGTTCCATATTGGTCAAAAAAGTGCTCTTGTTTAACTCTCGCCTTAAGCTTATTTTCAGTAAACTTTGATCTAGATGCGATGGACCTTTTGTTATTACTAATGTTTTTCCCCATGGTGCAGTTGAGATTAAAAATGAAGTTACCGGCAATGTCTTCAAAGTGAATGGTCACCAACTCAAGCTATTTCATGAAAGCCCACAAGTAGAGGAGGAGCTTGTTGCATACCTCTCTTTGGTCTTGTCAATTTTATATGATGATGTACCTTGAATGGCATTTGGGGAGTTTCAAGTGTGGGGTGAAGGGTTACAAAAACATTTTCTATTTTCTATTTTTTGTTTCTGTTATTGTTTTGCTGCATTTGTTTTGTTTTGTTGCTATTCTATTTTTACATCCAAAAAATAAAAAAAAATAGAATTTAGGCACTTTTCATGTTTTTCATAGGATTTATAACTTGTATAAATTATGAGAAATGTACTAATTTTTATTGGATTTAAAGGTTTCATGCTTGATATGAATCGTTGTTTCAATTGTTGAAGTGATAAGTAGGCTTGAGAAATAAATTTAAGATGGATCATGTGTTATAGAATTATGCCTTGTGAGTTTTTAGGCCTTTGTGGATGAATCACATTATTTCTTCAGGATTCTTAGGAAGGAATTCCATATTGGTCAAAAATTGCTCTTGTTTAACTCTCGCCTTAAGCTTATTTCGGTAAACTTCGATCTAGATGCGGTGGACCTTTTGTTATTACTAATGATTTTTCCCATGGTGCAATTGAGATTAAAATGAAGTTACCGGCAAGGTCTTCAAAGTGAATGGTCACCAACTCAAGCTATTTCATGAGAGCCCGCAAGTAGAGGAGGAGCTTGTGGCAAACCTCTCTTTGGTCTTGTCAATTTTATGTGATGATGTACCTTGAATGGCATTTGGTGTAACACCCCAAAATTTTGGAATCACAACCAATTACTAGGATTAAATGTTAATTCAAGGCAGTACAAAAGATTTAGGGGAAAAGACCAAAATACCCTAGGTATGCTAGCAAGATATATTAAGGAGGAAATTTTATAAATATTCTTGGATGATTGAAAAATGATCAGAATACCCTTAGGGTGATACCTACAGAGATAC